>CATIWQ010932357.1:0-50048 GCA_949673415.1 Euphorbia schlechtendalii | reverse complement strand
AGAAAACAAATATATCATTAGCAAAAATCAGTTAAACATTTTATTGATTTAAACTATTTAGACATAAGAAGTTAATAATGTTAAATTGTTCCAACTAAAAGTAAAATAGTAAATACAATACTCTTGATAAAATTTATTTTTTGAGAAGTTGAAAAATAAAATTTGTTGAAGATAATATTTTAGATCATGAAAACTAACTAACAAGTTACAAATTTATTGGGTTTTATTTTAATAATCAATTTATATATTAATTTTCATTAACTAAGTTATTTGATTAAAAGTATTTAAATGTTAATATTGAATTTTTTATGAACATAAATTATAATTTTTAAAAAAATCTTTAATATAATTTTTCATGGAAATAAGAAAAATATTATTTAGCACAATAAGGGAAAATTTAACATAGAAAAATTGTGGCAAGTAGGATTTGAACCTGCCCTTATAAGAAGAGGGATGCGCGCTCCAACCACCCATACTAGGTAAAATTATTGTTATATCGTTCACACTTTATATATATATTTAATTTTTTGTACTCCAACTATATCCGAAATTGAATTTTGAGACCCTCAAGAAACTTGGGACCTGAGCGGTCGCTCACCTAGCTTCTGCTTATAGCTGGCCTTGATATCATATTTACCTTATAATTCAACTGGCAACACATGCAAAATATGTAAAAAGAAGTTAGAGATCAAATCTCATTAAATAATGTAAGCTTCAAATAAAATTATTTTTATCAAAATACTTATCGTTTGTGAATAAATTAAAATATGAAATGTTTTTATTTTAGCCATGGCTAGTTCTCTACAATGGATGTCATATAACCATATGTGGTGAATTGATTTAATTTATGAAATTTTTGGATTAAATGATTTCTGATATGATATTAAAACTATCTACTCTTTAATGTAGAGTTTGATGGGAAATGCCAAAATGGAGATTTGGACATGGTAATTTTCAAATTTCTTGGCCCAATTTAAGTCCAAATAAACATGTTTTATAAGGATATTTGGACGTAAATTCTTTTACATAAGCTTAGTTGACTTTGCAAGATATATATTAATCCTTCTGTAAAAATATTTTGTTTACTTTGTAACTTTTAACTTCATTTGTTATCATTATAAATTTCTGTTTTAACTTAATGTTTCTCAATTTGTATATAATTTTTAAAATTTTCTTTTACTCGCATTTATATATTGAAGTATGGAATATTAAAGTTATATGTATAAAAAAATGAGCAGGCTGAGGACGATGAACGTCGAAATAAGTCCAACCTAAGTGGTAAGGTGGTCTCCTTCAATGCACATGATGAGACAGTGGGTTTTAACCCCATGCCTAAGTTGGGGGAGCTTTTATAGGAATGTTGGTGGGCCTTATTAGTCTTTTATGGGCTTGGTACGTAGGATCTAACACCAACGTATATGAAAAATATTAATGCTATTTTCTTTGAACTAAGTGAAACTAATATTAATAAATAATTACATATAATTATAACAAATAATAATGAGTGATATTTATATAAAATTGAAAATATAATGCAACAATAGATAGAAATAAAATAGTTACAAAATAATCTTAACTGTTGTTTGTTTACTGTTCAACAAAAGCAAAGTTCAATGGGCCCAAATATAAATAGAAATTACATAAAAAATTTCCCTAAGGGAATAGCGTGTATTCAACATTCATCTATAAAACTGATAAAAATAGATGGAAGGATCAGGGACTAGAATTTAGTGGTTAGAAAGTTATAACTTATAAGTAGAAGTTTTAATAAGTTACAGCGAAGTCGTAACTTAGTGGTTAATACCGAATTTGTGATCCTAAAAATTACATGTTCGACTCACGCAATGGTTGAAGTGAGAATTTTTCTTTGTATTGATGTAAGCATAATTGTGCAAATTTTTTATGAAAAAAATGGCAATGAATTGTTTAATAATCCACAATTATATTTCGTGGACCTCATAGAGTTGGTGCAGACATTCTCAATGACAATAGCTGTAGATTCTCAATTCCGAATCTAGTGGAGCCTCTGTATGAATATTCTCGAAGTCCTGCAGATAGGGATAGCAACGTATCCTGGACCCTGTTCGGATCCGTGGATCCGAATCCCTTTTTTAGTGTCTGGATCTTAATTTTATAGATCTGTCGGATCCGGGTCTAGGAAAACGGATACGGATACGGAGTCGGATCCGTAATTAAAGATTAGTTGTACTTTTTTATTTATTATTTACTCCGAAAATATTGGATAATTAATATTATTTGAGATCCACGTAAATCCAATTGCATGAACATAATTAAATGAGAATGTAAACTATTTAAAATAAGGTGAAATGTACAAGTATGGAAGCTGAAACTAAGAATTTGATGTTAATTACATGGACCTGTTTTGGACCCGTTTATGGACCCGGATCCGTTGGATCTGGATCTGGATCCTAAAATTATGGATCCGACGGATCCGGGTCTAATATATTCAAACGAATCCGGACCGGATCTAAGTTGAACCCGATCCGGATCCGGCCCCTTACCATCCCTACCTGGCAGATTCCAAGTTTACAAAATGTTAGCTTTATCTAGAGGATAATATTAATAAAAAATTTAAAAGAAGATAAATTGCAAATGCATTAACCTTTAGTACTTAAAGGCACGCTTTATCAAAGAACTATTTATTCCTATTTCTTATTTATAGGCTTACAATATCATAATTAAAATATTATGAATGACTAATAATTCAATATGAAACTCTAAATTTTATTTTAATCAACTAAAATCAAATTTTAATAAATAATCAAATCACTTAAATACTTTACAGATTTTATAATGAATATCCAACACAAAAGATTTTCATGTAGAGAAAAATTTTTTACAGTCAATGAAGCATTGACCTCATTACTCCACACCTCTCTCTATGGAGTTTGATGTACATGTATTAGTATACACACCAATCATGTAAACGATCATCACTTTTAATTTCGGAACACGCTTAATTTTTCAACTATTGCATAAACCAATAAACGTATGTTCTTAATTCGAGTACATCTTATAAAAATAAAGTATGTGCATTGCATGGGGACATTGAAACTAAACTAAATTTAACTTTAGCGATTTCCTTGCACTCCAATGCTTAATTCTACGAGTTAAACTGAATTTATTAGAAATATTAAAAAAGTACTAAATTGATACTTGAACTCAAATTAAATAGAAAATAAAAGTTGTGTTTACTTGATAATGCTATTACGCTTAGCCGTTGTGGTTGTTGTTAGCTATTGTTAATGGTTGTTTGTCATCGCTATTACTTTTTATCCCCGGATTAGAGAAAAATACATGTTTAAACAAACTCTTACAACTCATATTTTAAACCAAAAAACCAAGAATAGTTGTCACCGAATTTGCCAAACTCGCACAGTATTTTACACTTGCCGCCGCAAATATTAATTTTGAATTGTTTTGCTGATATTCAGCCTTGGGAAGAGGCACATGGCCAAATTGAAAAGTGGGTTGGGCCCAACAAAGCCCAAAAGAGCCCCTCTTTCATCACTTCTTTTAAAAGAAAGGATCATGAGACAGGAAGAATTCCAAAGTCCATGTTATCTCATCCGAAAACCCGGGCTGGCCAAAGCCAAAGTTCAAGCACGAGCAACAGTATTATAATCGTGTTTTACCCAACTAAGCAAAATTAGAAACATTTCTTTCTCATCACTTTTAAATAGTAAGAGCCAGGCGCTTGTCGTGCAGCCGAAGCTTCCAGAGATTTTGACGGGGATTAATCGAGGTCTAGGCAAGACTTAAGTACTAATCGATGGAGTTTAGACACTAGGAGCATCAGGCGATGACCTTCAAAATAGCGCCTAGGTGTAGATTTTTAAACAATGCTTTTAAAGCCACCTATATACATAATAAGTTATCTAAAAGATTCATAATTCCTTTATCACTATGGACGGTATAACCGTAATTTATTGCAACTGAAAGTAAATTTTGTTACCGTTGGGAAAAATAAAAATAATGAAAAATTGTTTTTCTTTTCGAGTATCAGATAATAGTTTTAACTAAACTTTTTAAGTAATATTCTCTTTGTTCTTTAGTAATCTTCTTACACATTTTACACTTTTTAACAAAACATTTAAAAAGAACATGGAAATATTAATTTACCCTTTATGTTTTAATTTTCCATAACAAACTATGCATTCTATACTATGAAAATAACAAGAGTAAATAATAAGGGTATACATGGAAGAAAGATGAAAAAAATCATGAAAATTTGAAATGGACTACTGTTTTGAATTTTCATATTTTAATTAAATGAAACACTAAAAAAACGGAGGAAGTAAACAATTACATTAAACACGTGCTTAATATTCTTTTCATCCGGTAAAATGAGATGTAAACATTCAACTCAAGCTAAACATGTCAGATATAAAATAAATCAAGGAACAAAAGTTCATATTTCAAAAAATTTTGAAAGCGAACGTGACATACTGATGTAAATGAGAGGGCTTGAGTTTATATGGAGAAGGTGAACCAGCAAAATGGGTGATTTTTGCACTTTGAGGTTTCAGTGAATTATTGCCTTATATTCATCGGAATCGGCATTCTGGAATAAAGTCACGGCTTTGCGGTGTGCTACGTCGTTTTTCGGCCAAAAAACGACATTTAGGCCCTCAATTTTGTGTTTTTATGTTTTTTGGGCTAAATTGCAATTTTCTAAAAGCTTATGTGCTTGTTGTTTGGTTTTGCCGTTTTGTGTAACGGTTCTTTAGACTTTAAATAGATGTTTGAAGATGTCAATTGCAGTATTGATTAAATAAGATTTTCAGATTGAAAACTTTTACAATTCCTCTTAGATTTTGCGATATCTGAGAGTTTTGTGAAGAGTCGGATTTTGTTGATTTTGCGATTTCATCAACCTTCGACTATAAACTGTTTCTTATTGATTTTCGCTACGTCAGTTGTTCCGTGCAAGAAGACCACCGATGCTATTAAGGTAGCCTAGTTGTATTTCCGAGAGGTTTATAAACTTCACGGGTTACCGAAATCTATTGTTTCAGACAGGGATACGTGCTTTCTTAGTCACTTTTGGCGCACTTTGTGGAAAATGGTGAACACGCAACTGAACTTTAGTAGTGCATACCATCCTCAAACTGACGGACATACTGAAGTAGTAAACTGTTCGTTAGGGAATTTACTTAGTTTGGTTGGTGAGAATTTGAAGAGTTGGGATCTGAAGTTATGTCAGGCTGAATTTGTGCATAACCATGCCGTGAACCGCAGTACCGGTTACAGTCCTTTTACAATCGTGTATTCATCCTTGCCGCGAGGACCATTAGATCTCTTGCCTTCACCAAACAAGGTTCGGTGTCATGGCACTGCAGAGACTTTTGTAGATAGTTTGCAAAGTGTTCATGAAGCTGTTCAAAGGAACTTGCAACGATCCATTGCCAAGTATAAGGAAGTTGCTGATAAGAAGCGTTGACATGAAGAGTTTGAAGTTGGAGATTTTGTTTGGGCTGTCCTAACCAAGGATAGGTTCTCTGTTGGGGATTACAACAAGCTTTCCGCAAAGAAGATTGGCCCATTGGAGATTATTGAGAAAATCAATCCTAATGCCTACCGTTTGAAGTTGCTGAGCCATATACGAACTACTGATGTGTTCAATGTAAAGCATCTCGTGCTGTATTCTGGGGATTCTTCTGACGATGACAATTCGAGGGCGAATTCTGTCCACCCCGGAGAGAATGATGTAAATGAGAGGGCTTTAGTTTATATGGAGAAGGTGGACCGGCAAAATTGGTGATTTTTGCACTTTGAGATTTCGGTAAATTCTTGCCTTATATTAATCGGAATCGGCGTTCTGGAATAAAATCACGGCTTTGCGGTGAGTTACGTCGTTTTTCGGCTAAAAAACGACGTTTAGACCCTCAATTTTGTATTTTTTGTGTTTTTAGGCTAAATTGCAATTTTCTAAAAATTTATGTGCTTGTTGTTTGGTTTTGCTATTTTGTGTAACGGTTCTTTAGATTTTAAATAGATATTTAAAGATGTCAATTGCAGTGTTGATTGAATAAAATTTTCAGATTGAAAACTTTTACAATTACTCTTAGATTTCGTGATTTTGTCATGAACTTTCACGTACAAATTTGAGAAAGGAAATAAGGTAAAGTCATTTTTATTGGACCATGAAAGATGTGCTAGAATAGATCACAACCGTTTGATTACAAAAGAATGACATGAATTTCAGTCAAACAGCTATCCTTGGGCAGTATACGATGATACCCGTGGTACATAACATATCCTGCCGACACGAAACCATGGGTTCGCCTGGGAAACTAACATAAAAACAGAACTAGGCCTTTGCCAACCTATCATCATCTGCTTTCATTTATAACGTTAATTCTCCGATCTCTTTCCTCTTCTTTGGCCGATTCGCACCTCTCCGATTCCGATACAACAACTCCGGCGCACAGCTCACAAAGCTTTGCTTATCATCAAGTAAATTCCGTTCAACTTCTGTTTTTTTACTTTTTTATTTCCCGGTGTTAATTTTAAGGAATTTTTGGATGATGAAGCTGATCAGAGATGAACGAATTGTTTGATCTTTTTTGTATATAAATCTTAGTTTTTATTATTGATCTTCATCACGAATTTTGAATGGTTCAAATTGTTCTTAATATCAATTATCTTTGCATTAAATTTAATTAATAAGATTAACCTCCTCATTAGCTGGAACCAACAATTGGGTTTTGGAACGTTCAAGGCGGTCCTTGAATTTTGTGGCTGTGAGTAAATGGTCAACATTGTCCTTGATGAAGTGGTCCATTTATCGTCAATATGTGGGGTTATTTTGGTCGTTTTCACTCGGCATGAAAACGTGTGCTTTCTACTTTCCTAATTGTGGCAGTAGGATTCGTGACGGAGGTTGGAAAATCCTATTTTACCCTTACGAGGCGTAAAAGGGACATGTTCGGTGTGCTATTGGAGCCCAGGGTTTCTTGGGCAGGCGGTCAGAGGTTAAATTAGTCAATTCCAACTACCATTAATCTGATTTTGTTTTGGATTTGGACTATTAATGTTGTATAAATAAACTATGGCATAATACTAATCCATTATTTCAAGCGTTGCACGATTTTCTTTCAGCGACGAATCGGAGCCTTATTCGACGAAAACGATCAACATTAGAAACCCTAACCCTCATTTTCTTGTGTAGAAATCGAAAGGTTGAAGAAGAAGATGGGCTCCGAGCAAAACCAGGACACAAGCTTTCCTCCTTCAGAATCTATTCTCTGCGCTAATGGTTGTGGATTTTTCGGTACGGCCTCCAACATGAACCTCTGCTCCAAGTGTTATCGCGACCTCCGCGCCCAGGAAGAGCAGGCCGCCTCTGCCAAGGCGGCGATGGAGAAAACCTTCAGCATCAAACCCAAACAAGATCTTGTAATTGCTGAATCCTCTGATTTAGTGGTCGCTCCTCTCCCTTCCGGTGTCGTCGCGGCTTCAGAATCTTCGTCTGCGGCGGAGCCTCCGGTGGCTGGTGGTGATCAGGCGCCGCCTAAGGCGGCGAATAGGTGTTTCAGCTGTAATAAAAAGGTTGGGCTGACTGGATTTAAGTGCAAATGTGGGAGCACCTACTGTGGTAATCATCGGTACCCGGAGAATCATGATTGTTCTTTTGATTTCAAGGGAGAGGGCAGGAACGCAATCGCAAAGGCGAATCCTGTTGTGAAGGCTGATAAGGTTGAGAGGATCTGATCCTCTGATTGGTAATTAGGCATTCTTCGTGGGGTCTTTATTTTCTTTCGCCGATCATAGATTGTTAGGGTTAGTGGGTTTTAAAAGGTTGGTTTTTTTAATACTGGTTTGATTAGTGTTTGTGGGTGGCATGGAGATGGCAGGGATGAAATGAAGCTATTATTTGTAGAGGGGAGAGGTTGGAAGGTTGATTCCATTATAAAAATGGATCAATGGATTTGTTTTCGTTAAATGCATTGGCTTTTCCTCTTTTAAGAATCTTTACTACATCTCTGTATCTGTTTAACAATCTATGACTATAAATATAATGCTTGCTGTTGGGTTTGTATATGTTTAAGATTTCTACTTTTTCTCCTATGGTATTATTGATTTATGTGTAATTGATAATTGCATTTGTGTGCATGAGTTCGCACATTTGGCCTTTCCTTGAGGTCTGTTTCATTAAGTTTGTAAACGCTAGAACTGCCTTGTCGTAGATCTGTTTTCATATCCGGCGATCAGGGGACTTTCATCTTTGCTTAGTTATGTGCAGAGTTGAGGAGTTGGATTGCCTTCTGGCAACTTTGAATAATATTTCTTAGTGGATCTCATTCAGATTTGATTGAAGGATGAATTTGAAGTTTCTTCAATGGTTGGTGGCTAGATCAAACGCCCATGCAGTTCATCTTTTTTACTATGATTCTGATTGCTGTGAATGTTATTTGATTTTCTTGTAGTTAACCGTAGCATATATATGCACCAAACTTGGTTGCCTTAACACATAGCAATTGCTATGAATATCTTCTATGCTTCTTCATAATCATAGTAATGCGGATTTCTGTAGTCATTCATACTGCGTCTTAAGTTCCAGTAGATCTGTTATAAAATTGTTTTGCTTGTGTTTTTCTTAGTAGAGCATGTCTTCCAAATGTGAGGTTGAAAGAATTGCTATTACTGTGGGAATTTTCGATTTGCATCTCTAGCCTATGCTTATCTTATCTGTGGGAATTTTCGATTTGCATCTCTAGCCTATGCTTATCTTATCTGTTTTTCTTTGGTTGGTTGTTGGTTCGTGCATATCGGAGCCTTGATTTATGTCGATTGATTCTTTAAACAGCCAGTGTTTCTCAGGAATCAACAATGTGAATTTTGAGTTTTGGACTATTCAATGGAAAAATATTTATTAACTGGATTTGGGGGCTCCTTGCCTTGATCCATTCAAGGTGTTTCTTTTTCGTTTTGTTTTGTTTTGTTTAATGAACTGTGTGCCCATGCACTTCTAAGCTGCTTCTAAGCTGATGATTTGAAGTTGTAATTCTTAGAGTATGCCATTTTTCTAACCTTCAACAATGTTCATCTGGAATCCAAAGGTTTTTGGTGGTTTAATCTCATTACTTGAACACACTGATTTATCATAGAGGGGAAAGTGTTGTAATTGTTACCAAGGTTTCCCTTGTAAGCTCCATTTCCTAGAAGGATAGGAATGTCGTATGTGAATGGGACCCGATAATTAGCTTTTTATCAGGTGTCAAATGAATGCTTGTAACTGTTACTTGGCTTAGTTTTCAACAACAGTAGCACCAGCAGCTTTATATTTATTTATTTTATCTATTATCTGCTTTGGACTTGTGGTCTTAATTTAATTGTACTGCCTCTAGCATGTGGAATCCAATACTATTAAGGATAGAATTCTCTAACCTTACTTGCTGCCTCTTCCCATTTTTTAAGGATATGATACGAGTACGAATAATGGGCGGCGAACTTTGTTTCTAATGGGGTCAAAGCTGTTAATTTCATATGGTATGAGTTTTGTTTCCTTCATCCTTTTTCCGCCTGTCTGTAACTTCTATAATTCTCTTTAATGCTTGTTTGCTATTTTACTCCCTTTGTTTTTTAGTTGAGTCATACATTGCACGAGACCATATCTTATTTAAGTATAAACCAACATGATTCTTGTGGCAACATGTCATGTGACAGCAGAATTAAAATTAAATTGCTTACTGTGATAACATAGGAAAGAATCAATATGATAACAACTGGACACTGCAATAAAGTTCTCTTTTTTATTGTTACTTTTTGCGGACCACTGGCTAGGAAAATGAATTGAGAAGTCAGAGTCAGTAGAGGAAAAATTGAAAAGCTTGCCCATAAGGCCTGCCATGGTGGAGCAGATGCCGCACCCTTTCTCTCTGTAGGCCAAAAAATGACTTCTTGTTGGAAACTCCACATCATAGATTTGGCACATTTCCACCCATTATTTACTTTTGGCTTAGGCTACGAAACTATATGATAAGCTTTAACCGACTTTTAGGAAAATATGTCAATTGGGTTCATTATGAAAGAAAATTCATTGCTGAATTTTTTTACTTATGGACCATTGTTCATACTCATCTTTTCAAGAACTTGTTGAATTGGTCCCTGTACTATGAACTCTTACGTGAATGTTTGCACATGGTTTTTTTTACTCGTAGTAGATTTTAGAGGAGTTTATTGATCAGTATACGCAAACTTTAGGGTAGAAAACGTTACACTTGAAAATGGAGGGTGACACGTAAATTTTAGTTGACTTTGTAAGTTTAGACCGCTAGGATTGAGAACTTCTAATCATTTATCAACGTGATTTGTAAATAAGCTTTTTATATTGGCTTAATGCATCTCCGGGTACTTAAATTTGTCCCAGAAAACTTATTGTCACCTTGAACTTTCAAAGTGATCTCGCAGCTCTCTCAACTTACGAAAGTGTAGCAGTGCACTCCCTGAACGCTAAGTGTCAGTTTCTGGTTGGTTTGACTTTTTCAAAGATGTATCTTTCCTATTTTTTCTATCCATTTAGAAGTTGACACGTGGCATTTCTGAAGCAAAGTGATGTACTTTTTAAAAGTTGGAGCGGCCGTGGCTTTGAAAGTTCAAGGGACAATAGGTCTTTGAAAGTTGAAGTGACAATAGGTTTTATGGGAACTCAGGTACTATGTATTCAACCTTGTATATTCAATTCAATATGTTAGGGCTGTGTACATTGTTGCATAGTTAGATAATTACAAATAGCTACAAATATTAAAAGCTATTCACAATATAATAATATTAGACTGAGGGGCACTGGACTGGACCTTCTTTTTATGACATTTGCAGTTGTTGATTATTTATGCTAATTTTTCATGCCAATGTGCTACTGAACTACTCGGATCTAGACTGCTTTTTTGTAGATGAAATTGAACTTCGAAAGCACATTTAAATCATGCAATTTCAATTCCTCTCCAGCAATAATAAGGTAAGAACCGGAGAGGAAGTTGTGTCCAGTAAATAGCTGATTTTTGGAGGTTGCGTCCAATTAAGCATATATATGATTAGCTGATATATTTTTTTGTTAATGCTAAGGTTGAGAGGGCCCTGATAATTAGACTTGTCAACTAACTACACCACTCTATACAACCAAACCAGTTCTAGTGTAAAATCAATATACATTATTCCTCATTTGGTGAAACTGTGAATCGATAGAACCTTCTTACCTATTGTTACTGCAAATTGGCTATATGTTGATGTTTGATTTAGCCTCCCCATCTTGAGTTATATGTTACTTGATTCCGACACAATATATCATTGACTCGTGTTGTTAGAATAACTGCTATCGAACTAGCAAGCTTTATTGTTTTCATACTTCCCAATAGGTAAATTTAAATGAGAATGTTCTCCCATCGTACAAAATGTGTCGTGCTTAATTTAGTGGTAAAGTAATGAAATACATATGGGTACATGAAATAATTTGTATGAGGCACAAATAACTCAATGAGGTGCCCTTTTTGGAAAAAAAAAAAAATATAGCAATTGATTGATATCCTTGAGATTTCAGTTTCAATTATTGAACATACCGCAAATAATTGTAACCAAAAAAAGAATAGTCAAAGAATTTCAATCTACGACTTTTTTGTTACATTATTGTGGGGCATTTTTACTCAAAGATAGTCATCGATACATATCCTTCTTGTTTCTGTAAATAAGTGATTTTTAAGTTCAAATAAAAATTTTGTTCGCTTATTTCCTAAAAATAAAATAAATTGAGAGGTATTATCATAGGGGTGTTTCTCCAAACTTATGATTTGTGACTTATAATTTAAAAGTGATTTTTTAACTTTTAAGGAGTTTAAAAATAAGTAGTTAAGTGTTTTTATAAAACGATTTTTAAGTCATTAAAAGTGTTTCTCAAAATTGAATTTTAAGTCACTTTTAAGTTGTTAAATCTTGAAAATACTATAAAGCATATATTTTATAAAAGAGCATTTGGTTTTGAATATAATATAGGGGCAATATTGTAATTTATTTGGTCAAAAAGTAGATTTGAAAAAAAATCACTTTTTAAAAGTAAGTATTAGTTACTTCTTACTTTTTACTTAAAAGTAACTTTTTTTAAGTTGAAAAAAGTTTAGAGAAACACTAAACTAACTAACTTTTAATTTAAAATTTTACTTTTAAACAAGTTTGACTAACTTTTAAGTTTAGAGAAACATTCCCATAATTTAATATTATGAAATTGAAAAATAAATCATTCAAAAGGAGAAGCAAAACAATTGGTAGAGTATATAAACCTTAACATTCAAATAGAAGTGGTACCTTTTGACAAATTTGAATTTGAATGATATAGTGTTTCCACTACTCATCATAAGATTGCATTAGATTTTAAATTTCCCACATCCAATATCTCTCTCTTCTGTGCTCATGATGTTGTTTAATGGTGCCAAAACTTTTTAAATTCTCCCGTCTGCTTGTATGAGATATTATATATTCTCTCCATCTATTAAATATTGTCGTTTTAGAAGGATTTTGATGTTTCCGTTTTATTGTCATTTTGTAATTCCAATATGATTTTTCTTTAAGTTTTTCATTCTTACCCCTATTAATTTGTTTAACTTTCAAGATAATCATATTTTCATCTCTAATAACAAGATGAGAAGACTATAGGAATCAATATTTAAATATATTAATGAAGTCTTGAAAATAGAGTATAATATTTATGAAATGATAGATTAGTAAATCACATCATTCGATTAATTATTATCTTAAAAACTGTGAATGAGTTAAAACGACAATATTTAGTTGACGGAGGGAGTATTAGTTGCCATATTTTAGTAGTTAATTGACATTACATAAACATTCGAATGTGTGAGATATAATGACTTTATTTTTTATCAAACTTTACTTTATCTCATATTATCATTGAATCAATTATCACATCATTAATCCAATGATAGTAATGAGCAAAGTAATAAAAACTTTGTTTTAAACAAAGTCATCATAGAATTTGTTATTTTCTAAATATATGGTTATGATTCATAATATATTCGGTACAAAGTCAATAGGGTTATAAAAAAACTCAAACCACCCATTGTAGAATGAGACAATAAATGTTATTTTGTTAAAATCAAATTCACCTTAGAAAAAACCCTATAAAACTGATTAAGTACGAAATTGAATTTAAAATCTGATTAGTGGGTATACTATATAATTGTATATAACTAGCTACATTTTTTTAGTGAATGAAACAAGAGACAAAAAGTTAGTTTATTATATTGCAATTAGATTCTAATTAGTTTATATTGCAAAAATAAAAGGCGACAGGCATTCAAACAGAAGTGGCCAAAACAAAGATTCAGTAGAGCCATTGTAGTCATCAATTCAAATAGGCTGTCCCATTGATTGCCATATATTTTTTCACACGTAATTTATTCCCAATATAATAAAAGCTACTTTCAGAATTAAAACATCTAATCCAATTGAATTCTTTATACATTAAATTCTTTATTTAAAGAAATCCTTTTTTTATCAACTTTAAAGGAATACTTGACCTTTATCAACTGAGAAAAACAAATCAAACAATTTAACCTTTCAACGGCAACGGAGCTATGCATTGGGTAACTAGTTATAACAAATCAAACAATTTAACTCCATCACATTTTAACATTATATTTTGTGTTCACCTACACCTTAATTCATGATAGTCATTCAATAAAACAAACACCACCGTAATTGAATGAATCAAAATTAAAAAAGTTTTATTTTTATAAAGAATTTGTATTTCCTTGCCATTCAATTCATCTACTCCCCTCTATCTTCTCTCCATGTTCTTTAAAAAATAACATTTATTAATATCAAATTCAAAACATATGGCTTCCTGCAAAAATAAATATTTTATTCTTTAAGAACTTTCTGAATAGATTATTTAAAATAACTTATCTTAACATTTATACGTGAATACATTCTGTAATTAAACATGGATTCATAAAAATTGCTAATTTATATAAATATCAAAATTAAGTTTTTGTATAATTTTTGCACATTTGCTCGAACATTGTTTAGAAAAAAAAATCCATACCTCACCTCGCATGTAACTTGAAATCTGAAACATTTAAATATTACAAATTCAGTCTTAACCTTTTTATTAAGATATTTATTCACCTCAAGGAAATAGATTTATTAAAAAAAATTTAACCCGTATATTAAAAATTGATCCATTTGAACAAATGTTTAATCATGATATGAAATATGTCTTAAATTGGATAATTTATTAACTGATTTTGACGTCTGTTTACTTCTTTTTGGAAAAATTCCCTAGTGTCTACATTATAGGTTTGATAATGTGTACCAACTTATTGTTTCATGAAATAGAATAATATATAAAGAAAAAAAAATATTTTTCATTAATTTCCTAGCATCTACGTTACTTATCAGTAAATCCATTGGTCTCTATTAATCATATTATCAATAAAGCGGTCTTAATTTATTAGGTGGTGTTTCTAATTGTCTAAAAAAATCGGTATCCTCCCTGAACTTTTAAAATGATATCGTGAGTGCATCACTTGCTCTCTAAACACCACATGTCAAATTTTGGTTGATTTAACTAAGATATCATTTATTTATTTATTTCTCTACAATAAAAAAAACCGATATATGATGTTTAGGGAATAAAATAATACATTTTTTGAAAGTTGAAGTATCTACAATATCATTTTAAAAGTGAAAGGGATAGCGAATTTTTTTGAAACAACTTGGATCATGGTGAATTAAACCTGAATAAATTAGAAAGAAAAACTTTCATGCATGTATTTCAAATTTATAAAACGTGAATAAACCAGGAATAATAATTTTCTAATAATTTCATAATCATGGCCTGTAGTTATAAATGGAATCAGTGAAATACTGTTTAAATTAAATCAAAATTAAAAAAAAATATTAATATAATAACCATTCCCCAAAATAGGATTCCTCATATATAGGGAACCCCATTTTGAAGATATACTACATGAGAAATAGTTGAATTTAACTATTCCCCAAAATAACCATTAGAAGTGCCCTGACCCAACGGTTAGTTGTGCGTGAAGTAGATAATGAGGAAGGGGCAATTACGTACATTCAGTCTTGCAACCAATCCATCACCTATTACGCGTCCTGCTGAAGGCACCGTCACAATTATTTCCATTTCCATAATAACCCATGCATAACTACATAATTGGTCCTTCAACTATTCTGAATAAAATTGTCTTGCATGCTGTGTGTAAATATTTCGGTAACTGTATTATCAACCTTGAATAAATCAAATTTTTTTAATTTGGTTCAACTATTTTCTTATTTGGTTCAATTCAACTTGGGTAAAGAATATACATTTTAATTTTTAGATTCGACTGGGTTTCTATATTTATATAACCATATCAATCATTAAATTGATGAAACTTCTGATACACAGTATTACTAGTTCTATCAAGGTTTTATCGATAATTTTACTGGACAATTAATTTCATAAAATATCTATATTTTTTAGAGTATGAATATAAGAAACTATGATTATTTCATTTTATATCATACATTTATGTCTTAAAGTTGTATTTTAGATTATCATTGTATCAATTTTTATAAGTTGAATATATTATACTCATACTTTTAATATATCACAATTTCTAATGAACTGTACCGAAATCATCAAAGATAGATGATTTTACCGGTAAAATCACATGATATACTATGGTGTTAATAACACAAGGTTTCAGAGTATAAAATTTTCTAAAATCAAACCTAATTATGGACTGCACATATAAATAAAATTAAATATATACAAGATCAAATTCTAACTCACATAATAATATAAACGTACCTCCCTGTTTAAAGATTCACTTTTCTTCGATTTTGTTTGAAAATTCGATTTAGTTCAGTTAAGTTTGATTTTAAAATTCTCAGCCCACAAATGAATTTTACACCATTATGAAACAGTGGGTAGTTAATATTTCAACCAACTAATTAAATGAGTTTCACCCCAAAAAGATAGTAGAACGAAACAAATTCAAAGTTGGAAAATTTCAAGGATTATGAATGTAATTGACCCACGAGCTAGGGTATTTCCGTCAACTTACATAACGGAGGGAAGGGGTGGGAGTTATAAATGCGGGTTCCACACCAAAGCCGTGCCTTGACATTTACTGATACCAGTAACAGTAAACTAAATACCAGGCCACTCACTCCGCCATTCTCCATTTCTCCTTGCTCTTCATTAATCCTCTTTTCGCTTCAATTTTGCGTCGCAGGCATTGTTTTCTTCTCTACCGGAGGTAAACGGAGGAGAAACGAAGCCTTGGCTATTCGTTTGACCTTATGCTAGTTTTGTTTTCTTTGCACTATGGCTGCAAATGGTGCTGGTAATTTCAGAAATGGCAATCACAGTGGCAGGAATTCCTTTGGTAGTGGCAGTAAAGCGGATAGAACTCTGTCTTCTAATTTGCATCCGAAGAATTCTCTTAAATCGAAATCGTTGACGGGTTCTGGCCACCGTAAAAGCGCTCCTCCTTCTCTTGGCGCTTCTCCCGGAGCCGACAAGGATGATGCTGGAGGTTTGCTATTGTTTTTCTTTTATTGCGTTTGTGATTGAGATCTCCGGTTGTTTTCTGTCCGTGTTTCGGAAATAGTTGAATTTCGGAGTAGCGGTATACAGAAGTTTGAACTGAGCATTTGCTGGCTTAGACTAGTACATTGTTCGAACTTTATTAAGTCTAGCAGTTTTTCTTATCACTGATTTCATGTTATTTTCCTTTAATTGTCTCGTTTTTCGAATTTCGACTTTAATTTGAATGATCCTTCCTTTTTTTTGTTACTGTTCATTAGTTAGGGGTAATAAGGTGAGTAAGCTATATCCTTGTTAATAATAAAATGACGCATTTTCTGATCAAGCAAGGAATTAATTGCTACGAATGTTGCTTAATTGTAGTTCCTGGACGAGTTAGGGTGGCAGTGAGATTGCGGCCGCGAAATTCAGAGGAAATGGCGGCGGATGCTGATTTTGCAGATTGCGTAGAATTACAGCCAGAGGTAACTTGCATTATTTCGCGCTCTTATAGCATTTAGTTTATTTAAATGATTTCCTCAACGCTTCCGTCTCATTTGCTTCAGATTAAAAGATTGAAACTGAGGAAAAACAACTGGGACTCTGAAACCTACCAGTTCGATGAAGTGCTTACCGAGCGTTCATCACAAAAACGTGTTTACGAGGCTGTAGCCAAGCCCGTAGTTGAGGTAAATTCGGTAGCTATTGTTTTTCTTTAGGTATGTGCAAGTTCTTAGTTAATCTTTTAGTTTTAAGGTGGTGTGATTCTTAGTTTTTGGGCTAGTAATAGTGTGTAAACATTGCTTTCTTCTCATGTACCTATTTTTATTTTGTGTTCCTGCAGAGTGTTTTGGATGGATACAATGGCACAGTCATGGCTTATGGGCAGACTGGTACTGGCAAGACATATACTCTTGGACGACTTGGGGAGGAAGATACTGCTGCTCGTGGGATTATGGTCCGTGCCATGGAGCATATATTAGCTGATGTGTCTTTGGAGTCAGATTCTGTTTCAGTCTCCTATTTGCAGGTCATTGGCCGTTTGAGTAAATCTGAGATGCACATTTCTGGTTTAGTAACTAGTGCTTGTTTTTCATCTGTGCAAGACTGGACGTTTAGTGATTGACTGATATTTTATTTAAATTACTTGAATGATTGGAGACTACAATCTCATGTTCCTTGAAAATCGTGCAGTTGTATATGGAGACTATACAAGATCTGCTTGATCCTGCTAATGATAACATTTCTATTGTTGAAGACCCAAAAACTGGAGATGTGTCGCTGCCTGCAGCTAGCCTAGTAGAAATTAGGGATCAACAGAGTTTTATGGAACTATTACGATTAGGAGAAGCACACCGCTTTGCTGCAAATACAAAATTGAATGCTGAATCTTCTCGTAGTCATGCTATTTTGATGGTGAGTGACTTCAGTTTCCCCTATTATATGACTATGAGGTCTCAAATGAGAAATAACCTGATGGAAATCGCCGCAACCCAATAATGCTAAAACATTTATTTTAACAATTACTATAGGTTCAAGTAAAGAGGTCTATCAAAGGAAGAGATTCTGTTCCTTTGAGTGAGAATGGTAATAACAACTCTAATGTGGTTAAAAGCTTGAAGCCCACTCTTGTTCGCAAAAGCAAGCTCGTTGTGGTTGATCTTGCTGGTTCAGAGCGTATTGATAAGTCAGGTATGTTGCATTCAAGATATGGTGATGGGAGATGCTCTCTCATGGTAAATATTTTCTCTATGTTTTCATCCATGTGATATCATATCTTCTTTTGTGTGACGGGTTTCCAAATTTCCAGCATGATATGTGTATTCCTTGTATGCTTTGTTTTTGGTTACAGACAGCCTCCGAGGTTACAAAATGCAGAAAAACCTATTTTTGATTTCATTGTTTAGTAAGTTTTATAAGCACTAGTGCAGTTGTCTGTAATCAAGTTATAGTGTGCTTAAATATAGAGATCAACATGGATTTTGACCAATCACCTCCTTGTCTGAAGTAACCAGAAAGAAAAGAATCTTTAAAATATTGTTTGCCCCTTCCTCTGTTTACTTGTCTTTTTTTACTCAGAATCAAGTCCTTTTTTCATTCTAATTTCTCTGCAATCCTAACCAAGTTGTAAGTATTAAGCTTTTCTTATCATTTTTGGTTTGTTTGTTCATTCACTATTGTCTTTTGGACAGGAAGTGAGGGACACACACTGGAGGAAGCCAAATCTATCAATCTCTCATTAAGTGCTCTTGGCAAGTGCATTAATGCATTGGCAGAAAGTAGTCCGCATGTCCCAATTCGTGATTCAAAGCTTACCAGAATACTTAGAGATTCATTTGGAGGTAATGTGTTTGATGGTATAGAACTACTACAAATATGAATGAGTATTCTTAGAGTTTTTTCCTTTTGTTCATTATGTAAGCTTTCTAGTAAATCAAGAGTGATTTTACCAGATACAGAAATCACGTTTCACTAGTGCTTTGCTAGAGATTTAATTATAACTAAAATAAATGATTTTATTTCAGTTAATAACATTTCGTCTTCATCTTTATTAGCTTTTCTACCTAAAATTTTACTGGAGCCTTCAATGAAATACATGTCGAATATATCTTGCTTCAAACGAAGTGGCCAATCAGACATTCAAAAGTAGGTTAGAAGACTGAACTTGCTATTCATGAGGTGTCTAATTTCATTCAGTTAAAACAGGTACCGCAAGAACTTCATTGGTTATTACTATTGGCCCATCCCCACGCCATCGAGGAGAGACTGCAAGTACTATAATGTTTGGACAAAGGGTGAGTGCCAAAATCAACTGCAGTATTAGTTAGTACTATAATCCAAAGATGCTATTGTTGGAAGCTGGTGTTGTTATCATGTTTATTAGTTTGGCTATCAACAATTCGGTACTACAGTATTTGTTAATGACTTCAGATGCTTCTCTTGCTTATAAATTATGTCTATAATAATCTTCTTTTCAATTTGATTTTTAAATACTATTATCTACTCTTGTCATTGTAGGCAATGAAGGTGGAGAATATGTTGAAATTAAAGGAGGAATATGACTATAAAAGTTTGGCTAGACGGCTAGATACACAATTGGACAAACTCACTGTCGAACATGAAAGGCAGCAGAAATCATTACTTGAGGAAATTGAGAAAATTACTGTAGAATCACAAATTAAGATAGCTGAGGTTGAAAGGAACTACGCAGATGCTTTGGAGGTGAGTTCCTTTTTGAGAGAGAGTGAGAGAGAGACATCACATAATATCTGTAAGGTGATTCTTGGTTTGTAATGAAGATACATACCTACCGTGATATCGTATAACTCTGAACTGTATTGATATTTATCCTAATTCTTGTAACATTCACCCTTTAATTCTTTTTAATGATATTTTGGATATTATCATTTGTTTTTACGAGAATTATGATTATGTATTATATGCCAATCCGTTGCATATCTCATTACATGGTTTAGGTACTTGTTATGTCTAGAAAAGAAAACTACTTCCGTATTTCACTAACTCAATGGATATGGACCGTAAATTTTAAATTGTTGTCATGTTCAATTGATTCCATTGACAACTATTTATTGCTGCAATTGCTGACTGTGTATTCATCTGATATCCTTTTTTCCTTTTCTGTAGTTGGAAAGATCAAAATATCAAAGAGAGTATATGGAGTCAATAAAGAAACTAGAAGAGAAATTGACAGCAAACCAACAAAAGCATGCTAGCAGAGAGGTATTTGTACAACTCTGTAGCTTGATGTAATTTTGTGGTTACAATATTCTTTAAAATGGAATTTCTATGTCCATGTAATTTTGTTCCCATGGTGTTTCGAGATATAATGGCTCAGTCCAAGTATATCTGCCTGTTAAATGTTATGGTTCTGTTTAGCAGTATACCATCTTACCATCTCAGTGATCTCACACTCTATTTAGCCATCCAGTTCACTTCCCTCGTGAATTATCAATTATATTATAAATTTCATTTTTGTGGAAACATGGTTATCAGTGATAAATGTACTTCCACCTGATATTCTCTACTAGTTACTTCTAAAGGGTAATTGAACAGACATCTTTTGGAACAACAATCAATAGTCTGCGTGTGTTACTGTTACCTAGTATGAGAAAATATTTGATCAAATACGTACGTGCGAAAAAAATGAACCCATATAAGGCTAGGCTTGGTTGTTGTATAATATATATGATTAATGTCCTGATGTGGTAGCTTGACGTTATGAAGAATCTTAGGATTGATGACATTTTAAATTGACTTGGATGCTTCTCTATAAAGCCATTTTTGAATATTTTACTGTCCAGATGTTAAAAAAAAGTTTTTGTTCTGTGTTTACCTTTTCACTTGTGATAAACAGGATCCCAAAATGGTTGCTGCAGAGGAAGTTGTTGAGATAAAAAATTTACTTCAGCAAGAATCACTCT
Organism: Euphorbia schlechtendalii; assembly: GCA_949673415.1. NCBI lineage: Eukaryota > Viridiplantae > Streptophyta > Magnoliopsida > Malpighiales > Euphorbiaceae > Euphorbia > Euphorbia schlechtendalii. The sequence goes on along the minus strand of CATIWQ010932357.1, from coordinate 29,033 downwards.
TGAAGAAGGCTGCTGAAGAGGAAGTTAATAATCTTAAAACTCAGTTAATTCAGTCAAAGAAGTCAGAGGTACTTATCGTTTCTCCATAGATATCTTTGTTTTGGTTATTACCCTAGCTATTTTAAGTTTGAAAAAGGCTTACCTAGCAAAAAAATAAAAAGAAAATACGGGTAAAAAAGAATTAGATAGGAACAGAATAATGAGAGAGAGATAGAAGAACGAAAAAAATAGAAATATAGAGAGGAAGTATGTTTCATTAATTTTTCAGGGTATCTCATACTTGCTTGGGAGCTCTTAGAACACATTATTGTTTCATCTCTTCTCCATTTTTGGTCTGGTTTGGTATCTCATAAGAATTTTTTTCCTAGGCATTGGGAAATACTGAGATTCTAAAGCTTCGCAAGATGCTTGAAGATGAGGCATGTCAGAAAGAAAAGCTCGAAAGGGAAATAGCAAGTCTACAAAGTCGATTATTACAAATAAGTTTTGAAGCTGATGAGGTACTTGTTGTGGCACACATTAAAATTTGGTTACTTGCAAGAGAAAGGTCCTCCAATTTGAACTCGTATAAAAGGGAACTGAATTTCTCTGGGATATAATTCTTTAGCTGCTAACCTCAATAGAATAGGAACAAATAATGAAAGAAAAAATAGCAGTGGCAATAGAAATTGTAAACATATATAATCAAATAATGCTGTCTAATAAATCTTGTGGACTGTGGAGAGTAACATAATTATTAGTATGAATGGATTACTATGAAAGCTTTTGAAATTATGCTTCGATCCTAGATATTGAATTGTCAAAATTTTATTCTGGGGAGTAACTTAATATTTAAGAAGCCATTGCTACATATTGGGAACATGTCCTACATATATAATAAATGCAGAAGTGAGCCACATCTTTTATTTGTTTAGCGAGACTATAATAAACAAATTCATAGTTTAGCAATTGAGCAATATAATATTGTTGATTGATATAAATCTGAATTATTTTGTATTTCTAGACAAGGAGGCAGCTTGATAGTGGTTGGAGTGAGAAAATTGGTTGTCTAGATTCTGCGACAACCCAACTTAGGTCCCCACAGCTCATTGGTTCAGAGAATGGGGACAAGGCTTCTGTAGCTAAACTCTTTGAACAAGGTAAATTACTCGCTTGGTGCTTCTGTTTTTGTTGAGTTGGTTTATAATATAATGGATTTGTAGTTGCTTCTTACCTAATATAATCCAATGCATTACAGTTGGATTGCAAAAAATACTATCATTGCTTGAAGCAGAAGATGCTGATGTGAGAGTTCATGCCTTGAAAGTTGTGGCAAATCTAGCAGCAGAAGGTATGTTTCTATCGATTTCCATGTCCATCTATCAATTTTTTCCAGGCTTATTTGTTACACTGGAGCTAAATTAGCTTTTTAGTAGGTTATCACATACTTTAAGTCTTGTGGCCACTTAATAATGGAGAGTCCAACTGTAACTGTCTAATGGCTCGTGAAATTCAATCAGACACAGGAAGATTTAGGAATCAATAGAGTAATTACTCTATTGTTTTATACATGACTTAGAACTGGTGTTGATGCTTATTGTAATTGGCATGATAAAAGTCTTTTGAGGAACATTCCAAATAAGATGGTTTAATATTATGTTTGTCACTTATCAGTTGATGTTAGTAGAGGATTAAATCTTGTTTTCAAAACTAACATAAAATGTATGTACTTCTTTACTGAAAAATCTTGTTCTACTTGCTTTTTCTACAGCTTCACCTTCATTTTTGAAGTTATGCCACATTGATGTGTATGAACTTTTCACTAAATTTGTGATCTTTTTAGGGAAAAAAAGTGTCCAGTTCTTGCAAAATGTTTTATAACAACTTGTGATTATGGCAGAAACAAATCAAGAGAAGATTGTAGAAGCTGGTGGTCTTACTTCTCTGTTGAGTTTGCTATTGAGCTGTGAGGATGAGGCAATACATAGAGTTGCAGCTGGTGCCATTGCCAATCTTGCAATGAATGGTTTGTTTCTGTCTACTGCTATTGGCCTGTTGGTGCATATTTCAATGGATATTTTGAATTCAATTTTTGTCCTTCGTTTCCATCCATTCAGAAACCAACCAAGAGCTCATAATGTCTCAAGGGGGTGTAAGGCTGTTATCCACAACCGCAGCCAATGCCAGGGATCCTCAAACTCTTCGAATGGTTGCTGGAGCTATTGCTAATCTCTGTGGCAATGGTAAGCTTCTTGAAAGTATTCACAGTTGTGCATTGACAAGTTCATGTATAGAATTGAAGATTAACTTAGGTTTGGGCAGTTACATATGTTCTGGTGACTGAAATTAAACTACAAGTCTCATAAGTAGTGATTCTTTGCTATTTCTTTTTCCCTGGTTGCTATCTTTTATCATGTTGTATTTGTGGAAATGTAATAATTCATTTTTTGAAGACTTGATATATTGGTGCAGATAAGTTGCAGTTAAGGCTAAGAAGTGAAGGAGGCATCAAGGCTTTACTAGGAATGGTCAGATGCAGGCATCCTGACGTTCTTGCACAAGTCGCTCGTGGAATCGCAAATTTCTCAAAATGTGAATCGAGAGCATCATCTCAAGGTTTTGCACTTGCCTCAAAGGCGTCCTTTCACTTTGTTATTTATATGCCTATATATAACACAGAGAACCTATACTAGCTAGTTACAGAATTTAAAGTAGACTTGTGTTATCCAATGGTGCAGGAACTAAGAAGGGAAAGTCTCTTCTGATCGAGGAGGGTGCACTTTCATGGATAGTACAAAACGGTAGCAACGAAGCCTCGCAAATCAGACGCCATATAGAACTTGCACTCTGCCACTTAGCACAGCACGGTATAAGCTCTTCTCTTTCTCAACTGAACTACGTTTTCAGAATATGATGGAAGAGCCTCAATGCATTGCAGAAAAAAATGCAAAAGACATGATTAGTGGTGGTGCGCTCCGGGAACTAGTTCGCATATCACGGGACTGTTCTAGAGATGATATAAAGACTCTTGCGCATCGAACACTATCTTCCAGCACTGCTTTTCAAGCGGAGCTTAGACGACTACGGATGGACTACTGAGTTTTTGCTGATACATTAGTGTACTAAAAAAGGTACATGCACCTAGCCCTTTGTGACTTCATCCCCACGTAGCTTGTAATCCTTGTATTGATTTGTCTGTATATGAAATTATTAGAAAATAAACACTTGACTTTTCAGTATTTCTTGTAAAAAAAATTTCCAGATTCATATATATTTGCATTTCACAATCGGTGAGCTTACTAGTATTTTGCTAAAGCTTGTTAAATTTAATTATATGACTTGAGTACCACAAAATTGAATATTTGTTGTCAAGACAAAAGTAAGTTAGCACTGAATTAAAATTAAGGATGGAGAGCAGGTAACAAAATTAATTATTTATGCAATCCGACACACACATATATATATATGTTGAAACATAGTCACTATAGAAACATTCCTATTCGCAAACAGTGTAAAGATGGTGCCTCGTTTTGTCTCTTTCAACATTCTTAGTCAATTTCCCACTTTTGGATGTTTGTATTCTTTCCATTATAAATTTAAATTCCTCCCTTCCCCACTTATTTATTTTAATTTAAATGTGAAAATAGTCAAGAGAGGCTTCTCCTCAATAATTAACTAAATATTACAAAAACGCAAGACAAAGAAAAGGCAGATTATGATGTTGATCTTGATCGACTCATATATCCTCTTGCAATCTACCATAATTGATACTAATATTATATAATATATATTTATTAAATAATTTATGATGGTATATTATTTAGTTTATTTCTCACTTCGTAATATTTCAACTTAAAAAAGCAAGAAAAATAAAATTGTTAACACTTATGTTATACATCTATCGCAAAGTTCAAACATTGTTAGGTTCCTAATAATATAATCTTTGCTTTGCATGATTATGCTGTTGGGTCCTTTTATCTTAGTTATTTTTTATGTGAACTCTGAGCTTCTCTTGATTATTGAATGAATTTTTTTGTTATTTTAATTTACACATAATTTTTTACTAATATTAAATATAGTCCTCGGATTCTATATTTTTAATTGTTCTTTATTTATCATACATGAAAAGGAAAAGATTTACAATTTAATTTATTCTAAGCTTAATTAAAACGTTACTTGAAGTTGAAGATATATAAGGGTATAATTTTACTTATTTGTTAGTTTGTTTTCATTTTTTAATAAACACTTGATATTCTCATTCGGCACTATCCAATTAAGTTTTAGTGATATATACTATATAGTCAATGTTAATTACTATATTACTATTTGTATTTATATCACGTTAATTTGAAGTTGGATTCCTAATAAGTGCCTGTTTTGCCTACTAAATGCATATATTATTTTTTGGCATTTACAAATATAGTATTTTTCAAGCTGATTTTTTCATAGCAATTTGGACTGCTATATAGAACTATACTTCAATGAGGCTTTTACAATCAGTCAACTGGGGTACAATGTATATATTACTATTTATTTTTAGTAATTTAACTTGCATAAATTACAAATATAGTCTCATCTTTTTTCACAACTTTTGGGATTTATAAGTCTTAAATTTAGAACTCTATCATTTAGAGGCTTCTCAAATTAATCATGTATAACAATTCGATCACAAAAGTTATACAAAAGCTAAAGAAAATTGAAATAATTGGCAGTTTTTCTTTTGCTCAGCTTAAAAATTGATGTCAGTTTTAGACTTGCAAAATTTTCTGAATTTTATCTCTAGCTTGAATGCCAAATTTCATCCGTAAAGCCAATAAAAATAACAAACTTAATTATTAAAAATATAGATCCCAAGATAAATATATATTGGCGGTTTGTAGAAAAACTGAAATGACAAATTATTTAAGTTTGTTCCATGCAAACAATACAGTATTTTTTTGTAATTAATTGATTTACTTTTTGGACATGCACGAAGAGCTAAAAGTATATGATTACAAGATTATTGCTAACATTAAGATAAATGAATTAATTTTTATCTCAAACAAGAACACTTCAGTACAAGAATTGTAAAATTAAAAACAACTTAAATCCATGTATAATAATAGAATATTGTGCACAGAGAAACAATAGAAGAAAGATTTGGACTTGGAGAATATATTTCTCATATATGATATTACTATTTTTAACTGTGCGGCACAGCAGCATGCATTATAAGTATTGCATGCATTAATATTTCAACTCTAAATTAGGAAAAAAAATTAAGGAATTGAGCACCACAAATATAGAACACAATAGATTTTATTCCTATATGAAGGTGAATTTAATGCATACAAAACCAGATACCTATTTCAACAAACTCACTCAAATAGCAATCACGAGATGTTTTATTACATGATCATGAACCAAACTAGTTTAGATTTCTCGACTTAACAACAAGCAAACCGGCAATAATAGTACTAATGTGTCTTCATCATAGCAGTTTCGGACTTGTTTGTACTATAAAAAAGAGCTTAGCTCTTAGTTATATATAAGTTATAAGTTATAGATCAATCTCTCCTTCCAACCATTCAAAAGCTAGGACTATATGTACTACCAATTGACTGAGAATAGGTGGTACAACACCTACCAATGTAAGTTAACTTCATTAAAAGCTGTATTCATAGTCACAGAGGAGAAAACAGTTGATTCAAGAACCTCTTTTAATTGTTTAATTGGTGGACCAACTGCATGAAGTTGATCAATAATCAATTGGGGTTTGACTCATAATTCTCATTTAACACCTTCATTACTGATAATTATGAAAGTAATTTTTTAAACAGATTCACATCTTTTATGTACACATGAATTTCGTGAATATCTAACTCAAACTTTCTCACAAACCCAACACACGTTGAAACTTTGCTAAAATATACGATAATAAAAAAATAAATAAATTATGAGATTAAATCATTAATGAAAGTAAGTAGGAGTAACAGTTTTGAAACTGCAAAACGTTTACACTATCTAAATTTATCTGATGGACACAAACATTATAAGTAATTTCATTCTTTTATAATGGATAACATGAAATATAATCTGAATAATTGACATCTATTAGTTGTTCGCTGATGAGATCCAAAATGTTGCAAGTTTGGGTCTCATCATTACCAGTCAAAATGTTACCGAAATCTCTTTTCTACGTCAAAAAGCTGAGACCTCGAAGGAAATTTCACAAAGTTCACAATCCATATATACGTAAATACGCATTTCAATATCCATGTACCAAATTTATAACACTTCAACTAACATTTGTTAAGTAACTCGGTTATTTATATAAACAGGTTGAGTTAAAAGCAGGATATATAGGTAGTAGGTAGCTGGGTATCACATACAACGCAGAGAATCTAAAGCATGTTTAGGTAAATGATCTTTGAGAAACTGCCCAATCTCTTATTGTTTAAATCTATGAAAGACAGAGAATAGAGAGAGAAATGGCTTGTTATGAAAGTGCTATGGCTTTGCCTCGAAAAAGAGCTACTTGCACGTGTAAACTAGTACCCATATTACTTCATGTCTCCTAAAAACCCTAATTTTACTTCCATTGAATTGACACTCTCCCATACCTCTTTGCTTCTCTATTCAATCTCCCCCTTTGACCCTTTTTTTAATTCTGTCAACATTTCTATTTTTTAAATTACAATACATCAAATCAGTTTAATCACTCACATCAATACACACCCTCTTAACTTAATCAATTTTACCCCTTTTGCAGCCTATGTATAACTCAAACACTCAAACAGGCAGCTAATTAATGCAATTAAATCAAATGGGTTTTCTCAAGACTCAGTTTTTAAATCATTAGAAGTTAAATTAGCTCAAAAAGACTCAAACTTTACGGCGAGTTCATTAGAATTGGGGGGTTGCAGCAATTAATTTGAACATGAAATAAGCAGCCTTTCACCAATATATTCAGGCATGTAATAATAATAATAATAATAAGTTAATGATCATCAAATGCAAGAAAAACAACAATTCCAAGGAAAAAAAAAAGAAAAAAAGAGAAGAAATAAAACGAAACCTGAACTGAAAATGCTTAAAATCCCCAACTTGATGCCTAGCTACAAAGTCTGTCATCTAACCTGAAGAAACAACTGAACTAATACATGCTTGAATTGACTTTCTGATTCCAACGAAGAAGACGAAGTAGATCCTTGTTAAAAAGGAGGGCGACCGGTAGCCCAATAAGCCTCATTCGGTAACTGAACTGAATTCAAAAGATTTGGCTGCAATCCATGAAATAGCTGCGCATTTGCCTCTCCTAATACCTGCTGCTGATTCTGCTGGTTTTGCTGCCCTCCTCCGCCACCTCCTACAGCCCCCGGCGACCCAATTCCGCCGCCTTGCATAGGCAGCTGAGCTTCCTCTTCTTCCAGTGGCAACCTCTCGTAAGCAGCGTTACTAAATGAAGCAGCCATAATCACCACCGGACCGGAAGCGACAAGTGTTCCCACAACACTTCCCCCCACCACTTGCCCTTGACCACCGGCTAAATATATGGTCAGTCCCGTCGCAGCAGGCGGCGCTGGTGGCGGCAAGAAGGATCCGGCCAGTGATAAAATCTCAAACCTACCATGGAGAGTAACAACTGCACCTGGTGAAGCCGGTTGCCGGAGCGTTACATTAGTTACAGTTCCGGTTCCACTCATGATAGAAACCCCCCTTTGTCTTCTCCGGGCAAATGTGGCAACACTTTCGACTATATCACAGCCGTCGGCCACTTCCATAAGGTGGGTTCGGAGAGCATTGGCGCTGTCTCGAGTGATGATAATTGGGGGTTTCGGTTTGTTCTTGGATCCGGCCGGTCTTCCTCTTGGTCGTCTTGTGATCTCTCCGCCGCTGCCTCCCCCGCCGGAATTCATTAGATCTCTGCCTTCACTGTTGTTGCTTGTGTCGTCTCTTTCTCGTTTCTGTGACTTGTTGAGGCCGCCGGCGCCGCTGCTGCTGCCGCCGCTTTGCTCGTCCTCGGAGTTCTGCTGCTGCTGGTGGTGTTGGCCACCGCCGACGAACTGGTGGTGGTGTAACTGAAAGTCTCTGGTGTGGAAAGGAGGAGGAAGAGAATGGCCGTGAGCCGTTACTGGATCCATTGTTTGATCTTCTTACAAGTACTGAAACTAAAAAAACCCTTGTTGTGATTAGCGGAGTTTAATTGTGATTTTGGAAGAGAAATTGGGATTAGGTAAGGAAGAGAAGAGATTAAGGAGGTGAAGGAAAGAAGTAGAGCATGTTGAGTTGAGTTGAGAGTTTTGGTAAGAGATTAGGAAAGATGAAGAGATGAAATGGGTGTAGTATTAAGACCAACTCTAAACCTTAAAAATAGTCAATTTTGGGTTTGGGTTAGATTGAGAGCTATCTATAAGAAAATTTGATGGGTTCGGTTTATGCTGTAAAATTACCTTCTTGGTCCATCATATCCTCCAATTGTCTTTGTCAGGCCCCAACCTTTTCGAAATCGAACATTTTAATAACAACTACTAGGCTTTGATACAGTGACAAACATCTTTGAAAAATCCGTGAAATGTAGGGTTGTGTATTCAAACCCATAATAGATAAAATTATAAAAACATTCTCATATTTCTGCAATAAATACTTATTGCAAACATGTTTATTTAGGGTTTGTATATTGGTAAAGTTGTAGATATAAATTTGCTGTTATTATAAGAATCCAGAGTACCAAAATTTAAACAGATTAATTTAATAAACAGTCATGATTAATCTAACTTTACCATATTCTAGTAACAAAAAAAATATAGAAAATCTTTATCAGCTTATTTACGTGCATTTGACATTTTTTTAATTTAAATCATACTTTAATCAATTTAGTTATTTCAAATAATATAAGCACACGATTAAAACATTATGTAAATTGCATTTTTTTTTTTGCAATATTATGATTGTAATTTAGATATACGAAAAGATTAACATCGAGACTGGGTGAAGTGGTTCGTAATGCACTGGTGTTTCTCTGGTGCTTTTTATTGTTAACTTTTTTTAAAGTTAAAATATTTGTTAAAACTGACTTTTAATAGTTGAAAAATAAATGAAATATTTAGTAAAGTTGGCTTATAAGTAATTAATTGTTAAACAATTAAACACTACATTTTTATTTATAAAATTAAGTAGTGATATATATGTCTTTCCTTGGTCAACTCAAGAGTACTTGCAAGTTGTATTAAAAAAATTCAAAAGCTTATAGTCGGAGAGAAATTCAGGTAAATCAGATGGTCAACAAAAATAACTTATAAGTAGAATTATAGGTCATCAAAAGCAATTCGACTCTTAGTCCATAAGTTAAAAGATGTTTATAGTGGTGAAAATTAGCTAAGATAGTCAAATGCCTAGTTGATTATAATTCGGGAAGATCATATGTTAGAATTATGCTTGCAGTTTAGGATTGGTTAGTCTTTGTTATTTCTGTTCTTTGCAGAATATATAAAAAAAAGGATAAAAATCCTTATAAAGTGTCTTAAATGAAGAGGTTAGCTAGAAAAAAGAGTAATTTGTGAATAAGATATGGACCAAAAATGTTATGGGTTAATATTGGTAATGGGAAGAGGGTGCGGATGGGCGGTGGGATCGGTCCCCACCTATTTTCTCAATGTCGCCTTCAGCACTCCACGTTCTCAAACGTTTTTTTAATGTTCTCAAATTAGTCCTCATCTCCAAATTCAACCTATTACCTTTAATTCTTCAGCACTAAGCATTCAAAAGATTGATTAACATCATTGGTTTAATCTAATCTTGAACTCTTTTTTAATAAAGCAACTCTTCCGGGCCCTTTTGGTTAACAAAAACTCACTTTATATATACGTCCATAAATAAAGGAGTTCATGTGAAATATTTTCCGATCTTCTGTATATGAAGTTATTTAGTAGAAATATCCAAAGGAAGAGAGGCACATGGAAGCAGCCACTAGGCAGCCTGATTGATTCATTGCAGCAAAATCTCATCCATTCTTTTCTTTTTCTTCCTAAATGTTAACGTTACGGTCCAGATAATAAAGCAAGCTGACACATGTCAAAACCCCCTTTCATTTCGGGTCTATTCTCATGGATCTTCACAGTTGTTGTCACGGTTGTATTTATTCAACGCCCCCCATGGCCATGCCTTTCTTCATCTCTCTCTCACGTTTTTGTTTTTTAAATTAAAAAAACTGATGATTTTAATTATATTATAACATTTTGCAAACTGCCAAAACTGGATTCCAAGTTTCCAAACCTATCAACTTAATTTCATATTTACGTTTTTAAAACCTAACCTCCAAATGAAAAACTATTTTCTTGTTAGTTGTTTGCAAACAACATATTTAATTTTCTCATTTTTATCTTAATAACCATGGATGTTTATGGAGATGTTTGTGAACTCATTTACCTACCGTTTTAACTTTGAACAATTCACGATTGTTTTTAACTATTTGAAAGATAAAAAATTATCAGCAACAACTAACCATAGAAATCCTATATAAATATTGGATCATCTAAAAATAATGGAACAAGTAATAAACACTTTGTAAAATACTTACGAAGCAACCAAATGAAACAAATAATTGTACGTCTATGTAGTGTATTAATTTATTGCCTTTATTACTATAAACACATTAAGGTGTTGCATTTTAGTGATGGAACTTGTTTATTTATTTTCTCTGTACGTTTTGAACTCATCAATTAACAAAAGAACAAAAAAACTAGCTAACTAACACCGTTCTATTCCTTTTTATAAGGATAAACTTAAAAATACTTTGTGATTTGACTGTTTTCCAAAAAGGTTTTTGCTAGATTTTTTTTAAAAGGGTGTCGGTGGTTTCAAAAGTTATAGAAACATGATTATTTATTTGAAAATACATTATAAAAAGGGTAATATTGTCTATTTTTAAAATGAAATTTTACAGTATAGTTAATAAAAATAGTAAAATACAATACACTGTAGTGATAAATTTAGAATTTTTCAAGATGTGCAAATATTTTTTTTAACTAAAATGTGATCGTAAGTTTTAAAAAATCACAATAAAATGAATAATCTCCAGAAAATTACTCAAATTTTGATGAATAAATCTAAAATAATACACTAAATTATAAGAATGATTAATTTATTGAAATAAATTATGTGGCACTACTATTCTTGTTGGATAAATATTTTTTTCTTTATTTGTAAATTTTTGAAGTCGCATGTACTATTTTGAAAAGAAAAATTTCACAGAAATCAATTTACAAATCACATGGCATGTTTTTTAAGTTTACCCTTTTTATAATCTATTGTGAAAGAAAAATAATGCCTTTCTCTTATTAATAACACGTTAAATTATGTTACTTGCTTTTACTTGAAAAAATATATTTTTCTTCAATTTGGAGGGGTTAGTCCTTATTGCATAAGAACAAAATAACTGTTATAGGTTCATAATTGTGATAGTAATGCCTTTTATACTCTATCCTAGTTGCAAACTTAAAAAAGTATCATGTGATTTTACTTATTTTCAACACGATGTTTAAAGAATTTTTTGCAAAAGTAAATCTGTAGTTTCAAAAAATTGGCAAATAATGCAGATTAATGGTGTTATAGTAAACATTTTAAACAATTCAACATTCTCATAATTTAACCTTATTTTTTATGAATTATACGTCAGGATTTGAGTAATTTTCGAAGATTATTTTTTGTATTTTTAATGTTTTTTTAAAGTTTATCATCATATTTTAATTATAAAATATATTATCACTGATGAGTATTGCAATTTTGTTAAACATTTCACAAAAATTTAGATGAAATTGAACAAGATTATTCATTGTCATGACATAATTTAAAATTAGGGATATTTTATTTGCAAATTTTTTGAAACCACAGACCTCTTCTAATAAAAAATTCTTAGACCCCATTTTTATAAGCAGATAAGTGAAATTATATGCCCCTCTTTTATTGCTAAAAGAGAACTCGTAGTTTTTCTCCACCACTCTCACATTAGAATTGGGTATAAATCAATCACCAGTCAAATGCCCCTTAGAATCCGTGTGTATCACTGAATTCATGTAACACGAAACTGATTATCTTTTATAAATTAAGAGTTTAATTCGCAAATATATGTCACTATTTAGTTAGTCTTATTTAAATAAATGATTCACTATTCTCTAACAATATTATACTTTAACTTATACTCAAAAATTTTATAATTTTATATGATCTGTAATTTTCACATTGATCAATATTATTTGAATTTGATTACTCTTCTGTCTATTCTTATTGGCGATTAAAATATTAAGTATAGTGTCATTTTAAATTTATTTGAGTTGAAAATGATAGAATTTTCATATTTTTTATTTTGCTCAGTTAATTCAAGTTGAAAAAATAATGACTTTTCAAGTAAATTAGGCCAAAATGAAAACTCGATTAATCATGCATACATGTTCATATAAACGGAGAAGTCAATTTACCTTCACTTTCCCAGTACTGAGAGTTTCAAGTATAAAATATAATAGTTGGGTCTATGAAATAGTATCTACATCGATTTATTGCAATAATTTTATTCGCAAAAGCTACTGATCTTCACCTATTATTGTATTTAGTAGAGCATGGGCTCTGATTATTTATTATTGTATTGTTGCTTTTTTCATTTCATTTTTTATTTAATTATTGGAAGGATTTACCATGTCTTGAAATTTTAATAATAGATGAAGTTTTCAGAATTTAAACCCTTGACTTTAGGTCTAAGATTTTATGATTTAATGTCATGAAATCATTTAATCCAAAAGTTTAAGTTTAAGTTGATAAGTGATAGTAGTAGTTTTCAGAGTAAATTTAAAAATATATAGTGATTTGACTATTTTGTAAACAAAGTCATTGTGAAGTTTTTCTTTACAAATGGTGTTTGTGGTTTTCAAAATTTGTAAATCAAGGAAAAAATATTTTTTAATGAAAAACAATAATATTATAAAAGGTATTTCAATAAATTTATCGTTTCCTATAATTTATTCATTATTCATTAGTAATTTTTGGAAATTTTTGTATTTTATTATGATTTTTTCAAAGTTACATCATGTTTTAATTGAAAAAAATATTTGAGCTTCTTAAAAAATTTTAAAATTTATTTTTTAAGGTATATTGTATTATAGTTAACTATTCTGTAAAATTTCAGATCAAAATAAATAAAAATATTTCTTTTTATAACGTAATTTCAAATTAAAATCATATTTTTGCTAATTTTTGAAACCACAAATACCTTTTTACAAAAAAAAAATTCACAATGATTTTTTCGCAAAATAATTAAATCACAGAGTATGTTTTTAAAATTTATCATAGTTTTTACCATTCCTAATGTCAAACATGCGTCTCTTCCCATATACTCTGTTTACATTATCAACTGAACTACATCTTGTTATATTATATTTATTTTTAAAACTATTTTTTGCAATTCAAATGAAGTCATATGATCATAGTGCACATAATGACATAAATAATAAACATGAGAATGAGGAATAAGCATATTTTGCGTGTAATCAAGCAATTAATAAATTAAATAAATGAGCACTAAAATATGAACAGTATGATAAATAATTAATATTACAGTAGTATAGAATTGGATCATGTACGGGGATGAACATTATAGTTTGTGCTACAGTTGAAACTGAAATTGTATATAATTTTACAACATCAAATTCCAATGACTTCAAATTAAAAGATAATTATATGTTTAAGAAAACGTTACTTGCCTGGCTAATCATTGTAATGATTAGACTTTTGTCTACATAATGATTTCTTTAAATATCTGTATAACAAACCACACTACTCAATAACAGGGTTTCTTTTCTATTTTATGTGGTTGTAATTATAATTATTCTAAGATTGTCTAAAATCAAGCATTTATATGCACTTTAAATGTATTTTATAATTGTTTTTAAAGATAAACTACCAAAAAAAGCAATCGCAGCAGATGCTTCGCTGATGGAAATTTATATTTTTGAAATTTGTCATTTTCCATTATTAATTGTTTTAGGCATTATGAGTCATGGAGCCTTCACCTTATGTTAAGAGTCACATAATTTCAACTGATTATATTTAACAAAGTTTATATTTAAAGATTCAAATAATTTGGAGTTGTATATATTATTCATTATAATAACTAAGATTGCTAGTAATAACTTTTTCGTTTAATAATCTGTGATTAATAGTAAACAAAACAATATATTGTCTCAAAAATTAAGAACATGCATTTTTAATCTTAATCTTCTTAAACTGGTATTGTTTGAGAAGATAAAAATATGAAATTGAATCTGTATTAGGAAAGACTTCAAGTAAAATGAACACATGTAATATTTTCTCAATCCTAAAAAATAAGATTGTCAATGATTTTCATTTTGCTGCCTTGCAAATTTTAATTTCATTGCTTATTTAGACTAATGAAAAATTTAAATTTCTTGGCATATCACTTGCACCTACGTTAATAAATGTATTCATTTATAATTACAATAATTAATATAAAATAAAGTAGACGGTTGTTAGGCGAGCGGGATGCCAACCTAGTTGGGATATTCACATCGAATCGACATCCTTCCTCGGTTTCATTAAAAAATATCAGTAATTTTATATTGACACCAGTTATTTGACACCCGTTGACACTATACAATCTCCACCATCTATTTTATTTCCATCTTATGGTGGAATTCTAATTACCCAAAGATGAATGGTGGAAATTGTAAAGTGTAAATGGGTGTCAAACAAGTTGGTGTTAATATAGAATTGCCGAAAAAACATAAGATAAAAGTAACATAATTGGAAAATATGATTAAGTAATTAGGTTAATATTTGTAATTGTGATATACATAATTTGAAATTAATTCATTAACTTGATTGAACAAGAATTAGAAATTAACATAAAAAAAGGGATATGTATGATATTTCCCAAATTCATGTTTTGCTTTTTTTATATAAATAAGGATTTTTGAAGAGGTTGGGTTTCAAACATAGAACCTCCCACCTCTATTTTGAGAGGTAAACTAATTGAACTACACCCAATAGATAAATCATGTATTCATTCACAATTTAATATGTACCTGCTTTTGTTTTATTATTTTTCTCATTTCCTTCCAAATTATTTGTTTTACTTTCCTAAACATGGTTTTGTAATTATGTCTCAATTTGTGAATTGATGGACATATAAATTGTGACATCAAATTTTATTTCGTTATTTTCACCTTATAATCTATTATAAGTCCAACCTCTAGTATTTAGTCTAATAATCACCATTTTTGGAAGAAGTTAAGAAGTGTGAAGTTATTGGTTTATACCTCATGTTCAACAAAATTAACGAAAATGTTAGTTTACCGCATAAAGAATCTATGAACTTCAATTTTTATAAGTTATACGTATTTTATAAAAATGGAATAGCGCATTATGCAATAACTATTTTTTTTTTAGGTTACGATGATTTTGTTTTTAACAAAATACATATTATTTTATCACTTTGAATCAGCGTCCACACATCTAACAATGATCAGAGACAAAGTAACAGAGACTTCACCATGAAATTTACACTATTTTTTTACGGAGAAATTCAATAAATGCACAGTGTATTCTGCTATATTTCATTTGGTAGATTTGGATGCACGGGGACAAAAATAAAAGAGAAGGGGAATAGAGTTGCAGAGATGAAAACCAAAGAAATGAAAAGACAACAAGAGTGGTGTAAGGAAGTTAGGTGAGAAGTAAGTAAGTTAGGGCTTTGGGTTTGACCGCATTGTAAGAAAGAAGAAGAAGAGGACGCGTGAGAGGCGCTGACAGACAGACAGGCGGCACGAGCGCCGGCCGGAGGACTGGCTTCCGACTCTTCTAAGTTGTAACAAACACTAACTCTTACATCCTCCCTCTTTTACGCTAACTCTGTTGTTTTCTTTCTAAAAGATGCTCTCTGTCTCCCTCACCCTTTTTGTTTTTGTGGTCCCCCTCTTCCTCTTTATTTTTCTTTCGTTTTCTGTTCTTTTCTAATGCCCTGATTATCCTCACTTCATGTTTGTGTTCTGGTTCTTTTGGCTCATCGCGAAGATGATCGACGTAATCTTGGATAAAATTATTTCTATTTCCAATAAGTGTAGGATTACAGTAGGCTCCTAACCTTTCAGGAATGGCCTCTTTGTTTAAAAAATACATAAAAAAAACTAATTTTATTTCATTTTTACGTAAAAAAAGAAACATAATTGTTCGTTTATTTAAAAAAATAATTTTTTCATTTCGGTTTAGAATTTTAAAAGGTTTTCGTATTTATGATTTTACATACTTTTTTCTTATGCTAGTTTTCATGTAAAGTGTTATAAGACCATCTATATAACTTATTTTTGATTAATTTTAACCTTTAAAATACTTGCGAAAACCATTGTTCGAAGGCCTTTTCATGGTATAAGACTCTTATATGGGTTTTATACAACCTTTTCATGAAGACTTCAAACTTGGTATAAGAGCTCTTAAACCCGTTATAAGACCTTTATTTCAGTTTCAGATTAAGAAAGACATGAGAAGCTCTCACACTGATGCCACAACGATGGCATGTTTTTGTAAAAGACGGACGATCGATGAATCGTCACAGCAATTGAAATCGAAACAGAGAAATACTGGGAATTAAAACTCAAAATTGAAGCAGATCGCTCAAGTACAAAGGCCTGAAATTGTAGCTGAGATCATGAATAGAAATATCTATGAAATCTGGTAAACAATTGGCCGGTAATTCTAAGACATAGCAAAAAGAAAGAGAATCGAAGGAATAGAAAATCTATTTTGATAGAATATGAGAGAATAGGAGAAAAGAAATCGATCAAATCAAAAGGGAACAAAGTTGTGAGAAGTAGCGGTGGTCCAATTCGTTGAAGGAGAAGAAGGATAGAAAAAAAATTGAATTAGGAAGAGCATCTCCAACCCACCCCTTGTTTTTTCACATCAAATCCTATTTTCCTCCATAATTTGGTGTTGCTACAGTATACATATCTCCAACCATTCACTCCAAATTTTTACACCAAACTAAAATATTATTATTTTATTACTTTCTACCTAACTTTTTTCATTATTAAATTCCATTATACCTACATACATACATACATATAAATTAACGTAACCACTTACAAATTAAAATATAAATATTTACATATTAATTTCTATAAATCATTTTACAATATTATAAAATTTAAAAAAATTATTAATTTAATAAAAATAAAAAATAATATTATAAATAATAGATATTAAATAACACAACAAACTAACATATACATATCATTGAAATACATAAAAATACAACAATTTCACACTAAAATATAATTATAAAAATAGAGATACAACAAAAACACTAACACATAATTAAAATGCATAAAAGTACAACAAAAACACTAACACATAATTAAAATGCATAAAAGTACAACAAAAACACTAACACATAATTAAAATGCAACAAAATAACAATAACATGTAATTATATCACAAAAAAACTAAAACTTTTTAATTAGAATACTCCTCTCATAGATGCTCAATCAATGCTGTCCGGAGTTCATGATATTTTGTTTCATCCCTAATTTAATGTTAAGCCTAATTAATGTAATGCTAATGTTTATTATATATAATCTGTGTTTATTTTTTATTATATTATTTAATCAATCATAATATAAATTAAATAAAATTCTTTTAAGACAATAAATAATATTCATTGTTATTCCATGATACTTAACATTACAAACTATTCTATCAATTAACAAATCTAAAGTTATAATAATCACAATTACAAAATTAAATTTACAATACCATATTTACAAAATTATTAAATAAATTAATAATTACATAACATAAAATAACACATACAAAATTATAACAAATTATATTACACTTTTGTTTGTTAATACAAAACAATTACAAAATAAAACAATAATCAATTAAATATATAAAATAAAACTAAAAAAAGAAAATTGGAGCAGCACCAAAAAATGGTGTTGCTACAGTATCACAACAACAACGGTGCTAAGAATTGGCACTCCATTCCAATTCTCCTCCAACCAATAAAATGATTTATTTATTTTTCATATATTTCCCTTCTTTTCTTAATTATCAAATTTCATCAATATTTATTGTAAAAGTTACACTGATAATGTAATTTGACACATAAAAAGAACCAAAATAAAATTAAAAAAACCCGTATTTGCCTGCAAGACTATAATAATCTACCGGAAAGCACTACTCAATTTTGATGCTACGTGTATAATTAATGAACTATGCATAAATAATGTGTATAAATATAGTTGAACTTCAGTTCAAACACTTGCGTACCAAAACAATGCTGCAGTCATAATCAAATTAAAGGAATTATAAAATATGTTGGATGAAAGTAGCTCCTCTTATGATTTTGCTCTACTCGATTCAATTCGCCACTATCTACTGGAAGACGACGCGGAGGAGATTGAAGATGACTTTTCGTCGATTTCCAGCGAGAGATTCAACTTGAACACTCTTTTATCTACTGACGACTGGGCCGATTTTCTTCTCCAAACACCAACTCAAAGCACGCCGTTTATAGACCTATCAGTATCGGCGGAATCACAGAGTAGTGCGAAGAATGGAAACGGAGGGACAAGTAGTTACAGAGGAGTAAGGAGACGGCCATGGGGCACTTACGCGGCTGAGATAAGAGATCCGAAGAAGAATGGAGCCAGAATTTGGCTTGGCACTTACGAGAAACCGGAGGACGCCGCCATAGCTTATGACAAAGCCGCTTTTAAGATGCGCGGCGCCAAAGCAAAGCTCAATTTTCCTCATTTGATAGGTTCCACTGATTATCAACCTGCTAGGCTTAGTAACTCCAGCAAGCGCTGTTTACCGGATCCTGATACTCCTTCCTCGGAAATTGCTTCTCCTCCGACACCCAAGCGCAGATTGTATGCAACTCAGTAATAATATGAAACTAGCTTTTCTCTCTTTCTTTATTACTAGTACTAGTATTTTAAGATACTTGCTTTTATGTAAATAAGTCTTCCAGTTTCTTTATCTCTATAAAAAATTCTGCACTTGTAAAGAGATTTTAATTATCAGCAACTCTATCATTTCGCAACGCAGGCTCTTAAATATCTCTCACTCAATTTTGAACAAAATTTTCTTTCTAAAATTACTTGTCATTTAAGATTATGTTATAGTTTAAGGTCTCAAAACACGAACACAGTGAATATTATTTCACAAAAAAGGATTATGTTTTTTCAACCAGTTTACTTATTGCTTTAATGCATCAAAGAATTTATTTTCACAGAAGACAATGTTTTTGTGTGTGTATTAACTGTATGAATTAAATCCTACAAATCAAGTAAATTATAAATAATTGTTTTATATAAACAATCATACATATTAAGTAAATTATAAATAATCGTTTTAAAAAATTGCACTAGTTGTCAGGATTTGAGGGATTAAAGTAATAGTATAATGAACCTGATCTCTAATTGAATAAGTACAAATGATACATATCACCATTTTCATAATACTATAATATAATTCAAATGATTACCCTACCCTCCAATTTAATATTTGGAATATTTTAGTAGAAGAAAACTGAATTTGAGCTTATTGTTTCAAAAACAGAAAAGAAAACATACTAATTATATAATTAACCAACAATGGCCTTAAAAACACGTGTTAAACAAGCATATACACACATACATATATATTATTAATATTTGGCCTAATGTATCTTAAATCCCTCAATTTGTTCCTAAACTCCATATTCCCCCTGAACTTTGAAGTGTTCTCAATGCCCCCCCTGAACTTGTCTACACGTTCTCAATTTCTCCCTGAACTTGTCTAAACGTTCTCAATGCCCCCTGAAACTTGTCTAAACATTCTCAATTCTCCCCTGAACTTTGAAATGTTCTCAATACCCCTTGAACTTGTCTAAACATTCTCCAACACCCCCTCAATCCAACGTTGCAAGTTACGTTAGTGGACCAACAAACATGAGTGTGTTAATGAAAAAAATTATTTAAAAAAATTAAAAAAGAAATAGATATATCCCAATGTTAATATTTTAACGTTATAAAAGTCTAAATCCCTAAATCGTTCTTTAGATAGAGGGGGTGATGGAGTGCGGTTTAGACAAGTTTAGGGGGAAATTGAGAATGTTTAGACAAGTTCAGGGGGGCATTGAGAACATTTCAAAGTTCAGGGGGAAATTGAGAATGTTTAGACAAGTTCGGGGGGCATTGAGAATATTTAGACAAGATAAGGAGGGCATTGAGAACACTTCAAAGTTCAGAGGAAATATGAAACTTAAGAACAAGTTGGGGGGGTTTAAGATGCTAGGCCTTAATATTATATTAGAAAATGCAAGTTCTAAGAAGCATCTAAGAAAAACCTGGCTAAATGATTGAATAACTAAATTTAATTATTATGTTTTGAGATCAACCAAACGGAACTTTCCTCTTTCTTTTTCCTGGTATATATATACACATGTTTGTTTTGATTTCACATCACACTCCACTGTACCAAAATCCCTAATTCTAGCATGGAAATCTTTCAGAAAAATACCTCATTCTCTGATTTTGATCTTCTTGGCTCCATTCGATTTCATCTCCTGGAGGAGGACCACTCGCCGGTGTTTGGAGATCCATCCGATTTCTCCTTCGATTTAAAGTGGAATTTGCAGCAGGATATTTTAGATCAATTTGATTTGGAGAAATCTGAACAAAAGAATGAAAATGGCGGAGATTATATAAATGGACGGCATAAAAGCAACTACAAAGGGGTTAGAAGAAGGCCGTGGGGGAAGTATGCGGCGGAGATCAGGGATCCGAAAAAGAAAGGAGCTAGAATTTGGCTTGGAACTTACGAGACACCGGAAGACGCCGCCATAGCTTATGACAGAGCCGCTTTCAGACTCCGAGGCTCAAAAGCAAAGCTATACTTTCCGCATCTGATCGGATCAACTGATTATGCACCTATCAGACTCACTAGCAAGCGCCGCTCGTCGGAGATGTCAATTTCGTCGCCGTCGACGGAATGGGATGTTTCGCATCTAAAGTCCAAGCGGAGATTGTTACTTAATCAATTAGCAGCAAATTATTTTTTGGTTAATTGTACAATAAATGTTTGATTTTGTTTTACTAACATAAAAAATTGTTTTATTGAGTCATAAACTTCTTTTTTTTTATTAAAAATAGTCCTTTCACTAATACTTAGAAGAATTGAGTGTGATAAAGTTATAAAGATTAATCTGTTTAATTGATTAAATTTAATTTGAGATTTAGTTTATTTGAACCCATAAACAATATATTTATATCAAACTTTAATTATTATTTTAGATAATATTATCAATTTCTGGAACGAAATAATATATAGAAACAAAACTAAATCCAATATCAAAATTTAGAATTAAAACAAAAGAACTTTGGTGAAGATCTATGGTGAAATTTTATAAATATGTAAGAATATTCATGATAAGAACAAATATGGATGTTAACGAGCCGAACCAAGACTGAATAAAATTAAGCTCGCTTCGGTCCGTGAATGAAAATGTTCGGCCTTTGTTCGAAACTCGTTGACCTTAGAAAATTATAGCTCGCTCGTGCTTGTAAAAAGCTCGGCTGTGAGCATAAACGAGCCTCGTTTACTAGTGTTAAATTCTTAATTTTTTTTCCAAATACAACATTTTAACAATATAATAATTCAAATATATTATCCAATTTAACTAAATTATGAATATAAAAACATGGTTTGGAATGAATGCGATTAAAGGGAGTGATTTTATTTTAACCAATTTATTGAGTAGAAAAAGTAGATTAACAATTTTGCAAGCTATCAAGCCAAACCTTAGAAAATTTGAATTTACTTGTTAATGTCTAATGTCAATCTCAAACTTGAATCGAACATTATCGAGTCAAGCTCTGATCGAGCTTTGACAAAATTGAACCTTGAACTGTTTACGATCTACTGAACTTTTTAACACCCAAAGAACAAATAGCATATTAAAAAAAAATGAGGGATTCGCAATTAAGCTTCCCAAGAACTTGATTTGCAATTTTTATATTTAATGTAACATCATGTCTTTCAAATATTCCTTCTAGAAAATTATTGGTAAATCTCATTTTTTTCTCCTTCCTATAATGGAGTTTGTATTTGAATTTTGTCGTATACTGGAGGACTTCTGACATTTTATTTGATTCTACAGGAGATGATCATATGTTTTGATACAAACTAGGGTTTTAAGACCTTCAACGGCCATCGAATTGGTAAAGGAAGAAGATCATGGATTTATGATTCAATCGAATTAAACCGGTAAAGAATCAAATTTTTAAAAAAAATGTTAAATAATATTATAATTAATATTTTGATATCAAACATGTATTATAAGTTATGTTGCATCAATAATTCATAATGTTTCACATTATTATTACATTTAAATTCATTCTTCAAATAAAAAAACGATATATGAAGTTAGATGGTTCCTGTTTTAAATAAACCTCGATATACTTCAAATAAAATCATATTTTATAAATTAGATCATTTAATAAAAAACAATCAATTCCTAAGACAAATGTTATCATTTAATTATTTTTTATTATTTATAAATAAGATAAATTCAAAAACTTTGTTGGTTATTCGAAAGAAACCAAAAACTTGGTACTAACTTATTTAATTAGTATAGAGGAACCGTTCATGTATGAAATTGTTTCATTAGAATCCATTCAATTAAATTAAAAAAATATTATGTATAAAATGGTAAATGATTGCGAGTTTTCACTTTTCTCGGAAGGATAAATGGCTCTTTTTGCGAGTTTTCACTTTTCTCGGAGGTTCTGCAGATATGTGCTTCAGACGCAACTTCTGAATAATTTTGATTGGAGCATTTTTCCAGGAGCTATCCTCCAACGCAGTCTCTTTAATTATTTAGATTTCAGTTTTACAAATATGAATGCAACAATTAATAAGTAAAAGAAAGAGATAGCAAACACAAAGTTTTTATCCTGGTTCAGTCTCTGCCTAATCCAATCCTTTGATTCGCTGTCAAAGCTTTAATTTACTAGTGATTTTCCTTTGGGTGGATAACAAACCGCTACAATGCTGATTCTATAGATTGAAGTAACATATAACAAAATCAGCTTCTGAGTTTTAGCAATACATAAATACCGTCCAACTGTATCTAGGTTCCGGTTTATTCCAATACTAGGAGTACAGTCCAACTAGTATTTAAGTTCCCCCACACTTACTTAATCGCAGAGCAAGTGTAACAAAATTGAATTGAAATGCTTTTGAGTTTTTGAACTTTGTTTCAGTGTGTCTCTTTTTACAAACTAATTTTAAACGAAAGTTTGCAAAGGTTTGTAAGTGAAGCAATTGATTGCGATTGTGAGATGACTTCAACGTTCTTGAAATTAGATAATGTTTCATCAAGTTCTTCTTCTGGAAATTTGCTCATTTATAAAGACTTGAAAATTTCCTGTATTCTTGGATTGAAATGATTCTACATGTTGAATCAAGTCGTTATTGTTAAAGGAGGTTAAGGATAAATTAGCGCATTGATTAGAATGATTAGAATCTTTTTACACTTTGTTTAGAGGTTACTATTTAGTCTTGAACAAAATCATTTAGCAAACTGGTCCCGATAACGAATGTTGTCTGTTACAAAAGAGAAAAAACAGTTTTGTTCATGTCAACATCAGTCTGTCCTTTTCAAATTTGATACAGTTTTGCGCTGCAAAATTAAATACTAAGGAATGTTAAGTTGACTCACGTGATGTCTTGGATCCAATAATTCGAATTTATTAACCAGTATTTAATTTGTTATTAAATAACTGTTAACTCAAAGATACTTCCCTCTGAGACAGTTCTTCTAGCTTTTGATGCTTGTGTCTTCTGACAAAATCTTGAGCTTCCAACGCAAAGCTAGGTTCTAACGCAGTCAAGAACTTAATTACTTCTTAAGTTATTTCCGAAGCAGGTTGCTACTACTGAATACATTTCTCGTCGTAAGTGTTAAAACATCTTCTGATATCCATTTTCAAAATATATTTTTATATATAATACTCCATTTAATTGAATTCATGAATGAGGCACTAAAATTATGTTAAAAAATGATAGTCATGGCAATGCGTAAATTATGGATTAGAATCCATCTGACTGGGAAAAAAATCCTCTGTCCCTAATTACCTGTCCCCATCCATGTCTCATATTCAAAAACTGCCAAGTGTCAATTTTTATGGGATAAAATATAAAAAAACATGAGAGATAAATAAATATCTATTAAAATATAATAAAAATTGACATTTGACGATCTTTGAATGGGGGACAGGGAAGGAGACATGTAATTGAGGACAAAGGATTTTTTTCCATCTAACTGAAGTTCATAACAATTATGTTGAAATGATATTTATTGTAATGTATAATTCATGTAATTAAATTCGTAGTCCTAAAATTATGTTAGATTATTAGCAAAAGTCACTCACACGTGAATATATGTTGAATTTAAAACTTTTTCAACAATTAGGCTTGAAAAACAAATATTTCATAATTTTGTTGAGCCGGAATCGGTTGAACTGGCCAATTTCCAGGTCTATCAGTCGGTTCAATTGATCAATTTTTGACTTTCATTTACATCCAATGAAAAACGATCAGATTAACCGCTGGTTCTGATCGTACTCGGTTTGATCAGCCGGTACGGTTTTCACACCTATGATGCAAACATTGTGGGGATTTACACTACTCTTTCAACTTCTAATCACATTTCTCATAAAAAAAATTATAGAACTTTGGAGTTAGATGAAAGGGTGACCCTAAAAGTTCTATTTAGAATATCTGACCCTGATGCTCTACTAATCCCTTATGTTATTGCAATGAATAAAGTTACGATGTAACAGAAAAGAAATTTGAAGGAATCATGATTTAATATCTGATCATTCCCATCCAACTTTGTATATGTATCAATTCCAATTGGTTTAGTAGGTGTATTTCAATAGCTAGTGTTGTATGACCTAGCATGGATGGTCAAACCAGGTGAACCCAGACCCGAAAATAAGAATGGGTCCAATCATATTAAAAACTCAATGTATGCACAACCCATTAATTATTCGTTGAGCCAGCACGTTAAACCAGTTACTCGAGGTGAGTAAATGAATCGAAGATTACATTTATTATGATTGAATTTTTAAACACATAAACTATATTAAATATTAGTTTTCGAGGTTTAGATAATTACTAAACTTAGCTTCAATGAAGGTATTGTTCTTCAAATTCAGAATATATATATATATATATATATATATATATATGTGTGTGTGTGTGTGTGTGCGCGCGCGCGCGCGCGCGCGAAACATGAATTAGTAGTATTATACCAAAAAGCAATTTTCATAGTTTAGACATCAACTCACCAAAAAATAGTTTAGACACCAAAAAACATTTGAATTATAGAACACAACAAAATAATGACGATTGGTATACTTGGACATCATAGAATAGATAGTCTGGATTCGCCACTGGAGAGAGCGAAAGAATTTATTCTACCAATTAGGTGTATATCAATTAATACACCTCTTAAAGTAGATGTGAGGGGTTCTGGGTTCGAAACTCAACTTCTTCAAAAATCCATATTCCTAAGAAAAGAGTTTATTAAAAAAAAAAAATTGAATGAAAGCTCGCCTACTTTCTTTTCTGATCCTAGCCCCACCACTGAACATTTGAGTTACGAAATTAATATCACAGAGATTAAAAAGGTAACATGTATAACAGATGAGCTAAAAGGAAAAATTAGTTATAGCACATGGACCGTAAAGATGCTTATGCCAAATTTCATTTGTTAAATATTGGATTTATTTAGCAAAGAGAGACAGAATTTTTTTCGCAACTAAATTTGTCAGATGTTGAAAAATGGCTTATTATGCCAATGTAAGTTTGCATCACATGTGACATCTTCAGCGTATAACCAGTGTGTATTAATAATCTCGAGAAATACTTACAAATACGATATTAGGTAATATATTTACACATTCATTTTTACACAATTTTACCCATTCTTCGTCTCACCGTCAATTTATTTCATAATCAACGGTGAAAATCTCGTTGAATTCTAATGCAGAAACTTTTCCTTTCTTCTTCCGTCTCTCTTCTTTATCTCACCCTAAAAAACATCCCTTCATCTTCACCACTGAAATTCGCTTCCGTGATTGGTCACTTGTCAATTTCATCCCATCGATCACCTTTTAATTGTTTGATAAAATGTTCACTTAAAATACAATACTTCTTTTATTGTGGACTGATGGATATATATGTGAGGCAAAGCTTCATTTGTATTAGTTCTTCAGTCTTAGATTTAGCATTTGGTATTTGGTATTAAGACTAGTGCTCAACTTCTTTATGATAAAATGTTTTGGATATGAATTTGTTTTGAATCGATGATTTAGAATGGGATGCTTCTACAATGTATTGCAATGTATTATAATTCTATCCAATAATTTTTATTACATTTTATTATCAATCAAAAGTAGACTTGTTAAATTGTAAACTTCCTTTCTATATACTCATTCTCATCTTCTTCAATGTAATCTACTCTCTCCCCTTCATTCCTTCATTTCTTAAATCATCCTTTGACCTTACGCCAGTAACAGTATAGCATTTTCAAATCTCTGATGGCTTTTCATCTCCCCAATTTCTTCATTTATAAATCCCTCACCTCCATCAATTTTTCAACCCAAACCTTCTTCTATCACATTTATTTACTTCAAAACTTAATCTCATAAACACAATCCTTTACTACTTGGGTGGCAGAACTTATATTAATGGAGGAAATGTTGGATTATAAACCTGATCTAAAAAATCCAAACTAATTTTGAGGCAATAATTACAACCAGTATGGAGGTCATTAAATTCAACTAAATAAGTTAGCTATTAATTGTTTTAGTTGGGAGTTGTGGTTAGTAAATGTGTTAGTTGGGAGTTGTATCATTCACCTATAAATAGGTGAATTGTTTAAATCAAATAGAAGTAAGAACTTCTTAAGAGAAAAAAAGAAGAAAAATAAGAGTGAGTTGTAGTGTTGTATTTGAGTGAGTGTTCTTGTAATATTTTCTTTGTGTTTAATCAAAGTTGTTCTTTTGAGTGTTATATTTCGACAAGGTGGTACTAGAGCCAGGTTCAAAAGCTCGATTTCGCTTCCTAAAAAAATTCATTTCCGGGTGCAAAACAAATCAAGTTCAAAGAAATCTACAGTTTGCAAGGGAATATAATTCCGTTGCTGTTTCCTTGCTGAATCAGTCAGAAAATCTGCAGGTTGCAAGGGAAAAACAATCTCTTACAGAATTCATCAGAAAATCTTCAAGTTGCAAGGGAAAACAATCTCTTACAAAATCCATCAGAAAATCTGCAGGTTGTAAGGGAAAGCAATCTCTTACAGAAATCTGTTAGAAGGCTCTTGCAAAGCACACAGTGTTGCATCAGACTCAAGAAAGTGTCGCAGCGGTCCGTGTACGCCTAGAGAGGCTATTTGAGTAATATGGCAGATGGAGTGGTATCGTTCCAAGTTTCAACACTCAACAACAACAACTATGACAACTGGAGTATAAAAATGAAGGCTCTTCTCGGTGCCCATGATGTTTGGGATATCATAGAGAAAGGCTTCAACGAGCTAGAAAATGAAGCCACTCTTACACCCGATCAAGCAATAAGTTCGAAGGATTCTTGAAAGAGAGATAAGAAAGCTCTCTTCCTAATCTATCAAGCCTTAGATGATGACGGTTTTGAGAAGATCTCAAATGCAATATCCGCCAAGCAAGCATGGGAGAAGTTGCAAACGTCATACAAAGGAGTTGAGAAAGTGAAAAAGGTGCGTCTCCAAACTCTAAGAGGTGAGTTTAAATCCTTACACATGATAGCGTCCGAGTCCATTTCAGATTATTTTTCAAGAGTAGCAGTAGTCTCTAACCAATTAAAGAGAAACAATGAGAAGTTAGAAGATGTGAGGGTCATAGAGAAGATACTCCGATCGTTGGATCCCAAATTTAAGCATATTGTGGTGACAATTGAAGAAACCAAAGACTTGGAGTAGATGACGATTGAGGAACTCCAAGGATCACCACAAGCCTACGAAGAAAAACACAAGAAGAAACAAGGGATCGCTGAATAACTCCTTAAGCTACAACTCAAAGATATGAATGAAAGCCATGATAATGGTAGAAGCCAACATGGAAGAAGCCGAGGCAGAGGTAGAGGTCGAGGCCGTGGATGAGGCGGTAGCCGTGGTCATGGATGAAGTTGGAATAATAACAACAATTCCAATAATAACTATGAGAACGAAGAAAGCTACACTCGTGATCGAGGGAGAGGTAATCAAAATGCAAGGTATGACAAATCTCAAGTCCAATGCTATAATTGCCAAAAGTTTGGACACTATACTTCAAAATGTAGAGCTCTAAATAATAAGGTCGAGCAGAAGGTAAATTTTATGGAGGAGAAGACCGAGGAGAAAGAAACATTACTGCTAGAATACAACAATAGCTGTGAACACCAAGAGAATACGTGGTATCTCGACACCGGTGCAAGAAATGACATGTGTGGAAGAAGAAGCTTGTTCGTGGAACTCAATGAAGCAGTAAGTGGTGATGTCTCATTCGGAGATGATACCAAAATATCCGTGAAGGGGAAAGGTAACATCCTCTTTTGTGCTAAAGATGGTAGCTAACAATTAATTTCAAATGTCTACTATGTGCCTAATATGAAATGCAGCATACTTAGTCTGGCCAACTCTTAGAAAAAGGCTATGATATTCATATGAAAGATTCTAGTCTTTTTATAAGAGATGGCAATGGAAATCTTATTGCTAAAGTTCAAATGTCAAAGAATAGAATATTTCCTTTGAACATTCAAAATGATGTTGCGAGGTGTCTAAAGGCTTGCTATAAAGACTCATCATGGCTATGGCATCTTCGATTTGTTCATCTCAACTTTGGAGGACTATAGCTGTTATCCAAGAAAGAAATGGTAAGAGGTCTACCATGTATCAATCATTCTGATCAATTGTGCGAAGGATGTTTACAAGGGAAGCA
>CATIWQ010931836.1:0-15167 GCA_949673415.1 Euphorbia schlechtendalii | reverse complement strand
CATCAGAGTCATGTATCATATTTGATGTTTTTGCATACATTTTCTATTTTATTCCGTCAACCAAACGAGTCATCAATTCTAAAAAAACTCACTGAATTTGCATTTTGATGAGAGATCTGGGCCCTTTATCAGCATCTTCTTTTAGCTGGGGCTTTGCTCTCTGTGGCCTCCTTGATTCCGGTTGCCACTGAGCTTTAACAAGAGATTGACCCAACAAATTTGCAATTTCAACTGCCATTTCCTCAGCTTTCTTTGCATACGGAAATCTTTCGCCTTCGAATTGATTATGTAACCACATATACATCGAAAGAACTTGATGCCTAGTTTCAAGATCAAGGAGTTCCGAATCGTTTCGAGCAGAACCCTTCGGCATGCCCATTGCTATACTAACAGGAACCTTCTGACTATACGAAGAGGCAAATCTCAAGAGATAGTACATTGCCTTTGGATCTCTAATATTAACCGGCGAGAAACAGAAGTTAAAGCGATCTTCAAGAGATAATCCCGAAACCTTGTCTAACATATTTGCCACCTTCTTTATATGATCATGCCTACACAAGAAGTAACTGCCGTCAAGCCGGCAGTTTTCGCCGAATTTTTCGAGCAGTTGAGGAAAAGTAACATTTGGAAGCTGCCCTGCAAATAATTCGACTTGCTCAAAAAATGGAAAGAGGCCAACTTTCTTTACAACCTCAAATGGCTGCTTTAAACACTCAATTAAGTAATTCAGATCATCTAAATGTAGCGTTGTTGTTAATCCATCTGGATATCGGCTTCCTCTTCTTCCTGCTCTTCCAGCGATTTGTTTAACCTGTGATGCTGGAACTGGGACGACTTTGTCGCCATTGTATTTCGAAAGGCTATAGAAAACTACTCTTCGGATATTCAAATTCAAGCCCATCCCAACAGCATCACTAGCAACCAGCACATCAAACTCATTATCTTGATCATTGAACATATTAGCTTGTTGTCTACGAGTCTCAGGTGGTAAACCGCCATAGATAACACAGCAGCGGTGTTTCGTGTACTTCTCAATAGCCAATTTTACTTCAAAAATCTCCCTTCTTGAAAACGCGACCACACAGTCCCCAGAACGAACATTTTGTAGATTTCCCAATAGCGTTTTGGCTTCAACTACTAACGGCTTGAATCTGTCATAATGGTTTTCGATCAATTCATCCCCGGTTTCCGAACATATCTTTCTAACAATATCAAGAACACTCGGATCACCACACAAATGAATCTCGTCAGCCTTCAAACCAAGCAACGCTCTTGTCCAAGCGTAACCTCGAAATGGATCAGCCATCATCTGAATTTCATCCACAACAGCCACATCATATAGTTCATCAGTTGACACCATTTCTACTGTACATGCCACGTGATTTGAGAATGGCACGTGTTTCTTCTCTTGCCCCGTGAGAAGGCTGCAATAAACCCCACTGGTATTCACCTTATCGAAAACTTCCATGGCCAAGAGCCTAAGTGGACTGCAATAAACACCCTTCTTAGCTTCCATATATCGTTGCAGCGCATTATAAGTTTTGCCGCTGTTTGTTGGGCCACAATGGTATATTACCCTGCGTTTCATGGCCCTTGCAAAAGGAAACCAAGTGTGTGGCTTTGTAAGGTCAGCCGAGTTAATCATGCCCTGGAAACGCTTAATCTCGTCTGGGAAACTTTCGATACAATACTCAACAAACAAAGGAAAAAGGAACCTAATAACTTCATCAGATGGTCCTAATGAAACCAAGTGCATAGCAATCTCAGAAGAACATTTCTTAAAGAAAAAACTCTTGAATTTACTTACAGCAGTGGGGAAAAAAGCCTTGCCAATGTAAATTGCTAGAGCCTGATTGGCAGCCCAGCCAGAATGTGAAAAATAAGAGAATATTACTTGTATAGTCTCCCAATCAGACCGTTTGAGCTTATCATTCTTTTCATTATTGCAAAGCTCACGATATAACTCCACAGGATCAACGGAAGCAATGCTTTCTTTCCTTGCAATTCTCTTGCTATCTGTTTTCCCGTAATCACTCTCGTCTTCGATAATTTCAGAATCAGAAATAACCATCTCAACAGTATCACTTGTTTCATCTTCGTTACCAGCCTGACTAATACCTTCTACAGAATCGGCACTGTTGATCTCATTCAATTTCTCACTGCTGTTATAATCACTACCCCCTTTCCGAACATCTGAACAAAATCCCCTCTCATTGACGGAACTAAAACTGTTAAATTTATCCTGTGAGGGGAACTTTGAATCAATTACGCCAAACAAACTTGTTGAGAAGTGACGACAAGGGAGGGGAAAATTAGTGCCAAAATGATTGATTTCATTATGCTCGTTGAATTGCCTCAGAGAGTATACTGTTTGATCAGAGAGTATTAATCTAGCATTTGAAATCTTTCTTTTTGCTGCGTAGGCGCGAAGAAGTGAAGTCAAAGAGCCTCTTGCCATGGGAAACAAACTTCGATACAACAAAAGAAACTTTAAACAAATTCCATCTAATTCTGAACGAAAGTGGAATAAAAAGATGAATGGATATCTGAAGATTAGCAAATGAAATCCACAAAAAGAGAGGGAAGAGAATACCTGAATGCGATGAAAGAAGCAAAATTAAATTAAAGGGAAAGAGGAAATTAAGGGGAAAGTGGTGGACAATGTTAAGCAGCCATAAACCCTAAACCATGCATGGTTGTTCCTTGAATATCTCAAGGCTTCACCGGTCGGTTTTTCTTTCCCAGTCACTCGGATTCGATAGATCAATCGCCGACTTGCATTTAAAGTACGGGCCGGTTAACGGTACATGGGCTTCGTAGGCCCAACAAAGTATTCGTTCGCATTCCAAGGAAATATTTAGAAATATCATTTGATTTTAAGTTTTTTCAGGCTTTTGGTTCGCTCAATACAACAACAGTGATTGACGTCATGCTATGAGCATGTATTCTCATGACCGTGTAATTTCAAAAAGGTTAGATGGAGATTAATAAAATATAGGTTGTTTGTCTTGCTACTAAAGTAAGTTTAGGTTGTTATGTGTTATGCGTAATTGGATTTTATTAAAAAATTTATAAGTGTTTGGACTTTATTGCAATTATTTTCAACATAAAGGCCTATTTGTAATTTTCCCTATAAATAAATATGTATTTAGTGAAAATTCATTTTCTCTGTACATTTTCTCTCTTCCGTTTTTCTTCTTACGTCAAAGAGATCTCGCATATTCATCGTTGGATATTTTGGCCCTGCAAAAATCATGAAAACTCTATTATTATCTGATATAACGTGATACAATCTCGACATTGCGTACAAGTGATATTATACGTAAAAGCATTCTTCGATCCCTGACATGAAATTGATAAGTATTCGAATACGCTTCTTTTCGATTTCCATCACACATCGTCTAAATAAATATGCAAATCCATTTAAAACAACTTAACAAATAATCAAATATCAAAATAAACATGAATCTTATCATCTTCAAATATTATACTCATTGTTGGAAATTTTATGTAATTTCAAAAGAAATAATTTATATGTTACAAAGTTTACTTGTAACATTTTTATGTATCATATTTTTTATAATAAGTTTTATATTAATTATAGTACATATAATTAATACTTTTTATATATATAAAATAAGTTTACATGAGGTAATAAGTATGTGTTTATTATTTTTATAAATGATTTTAATTAGCTTTAATTTGTGAGTTACATATTTTATTATATTAAAATATTTGTAACTCTTATTTTTATTATGTTTTATGACAAAAGTAAAACTCATACATTGAATATGTTTATGACTCAACAACTTTATTTTTCATTATAAATATGATGAGCCATCATGAGTTGAAATTGAACAAAACTAACATAATTTGTTGAGAGATTAGTATATTATATATACTTTTCTAATTTTCATGTACCATACAGTTTTGTGCTGGATTTCTTACGAACGATTGAAATGTTCAACCTTTTTCCCCAAAATTGTTTTGTTCTAATTTTTTGGATATGATATTGCATCTCTGTTCCTATTTCCACTTTCAAATAGAGAGTGAATGAGTTGTTTAATTGTAGAAGGAAATACGAAGTATCCTTTAAGGACAGTATCGTACGACATGACTCAGTTTTTCGGTGTTCAAGTTTCTTTAACTTGTTTTACTATTTAAATTATTTTGTATTCTTACATATATTCTATTGATATATGTTTATGTTTTAGATGAAGGTTGGACTAGAAAATTTTATAAGGATAACTTCTCAATTTGGTTAACACTTCTAAATCCAAGAAAGAAAATCGAGATCGAAGAGTTTATTTATTTATTTTTATTTTTGTCATTGTTTTTCCAATACTCATCATAGTCAAATGATTCTAAGGGTATGTTATGTAGTAAAACACATGGAAGCACAATTCAACCATGTGTATCTAAACTAAACCAAGGATTTTTAAGAATTCCCTATCTTCCCTTCAATAACCCAAAGCATATGCCTTAAGTTAAATTACTCCGACATATTGAGGTTGACAGGGACCATTATTCACTCTCTAAGATGATAAAGATGTTCTCTATTTGATGCCAAAAAATATCTATCCACCAGTACATCTAACAACACATACATAATAACAGCCTTCACAAATAAAATTTTTATATTTATCGAATGCTCATTTCTGTAAGTCTAGCTAGATAAAAAAAAAACTTAATTAATGAAATCATCTTCTGAAATTTAAACAATTAGGTCTAGATATAGCATTTCCAAGAATACAACCATCATGTGTCGATCTCTCCCAACCAGTTAAGTCATATATATGAATTCCATTTGAGGTGAACACACTTGTAATACATGTACTGTGAGGTTACATTTCCATGTTCGATAATTAGACTGATCTTCCGAAGGTAACTAATCAGTGTACCGTCGACTGCGCTTAAACAATTCTAAAAAGGAAGATAAAATTAAATACTATTATACTTATCATATCTACCCGTGGAATGGTTAAATAGGGCCGGCGCCGGCAGGTCAAGTAGTTGTCTAAGCCTATTGAGTTGTTCGGGATCATTCAGAGGAACTAAACACCAAAACCAGAAATCAAGGATCTAGAATAAAAAGAAGAAATGATACGTAGAGAGGTAAGCCATATAATATCTTAATGATCTCAGATTTAGCCTTCTAATTTTATGTTTATAAACTAATTAATTAAGAATTTGATATGATAAACAATTGTAACTGAAATTTGAAGGTATAGATTGGCTGAGGTGAACTCGTTGATAATAATTAAAGTGATCAGAATCTTAAATAATATAACTACAGTTTAATAAGCTTAATAATTTTAATCATATTACTGTCCATCTCTCTAACAAACTGATCAGAATCTTTAATAATATAGTTATAGTTTAGTAAGTTTAATTATAATTTTTGTCAAAAATTAAAATAAAATACGAGATAAAAAAAATATAAGCTATATCAAATTATAAGGAACTCTTATTCGCTTAGTATTGTACTTCAATTCTTAATTATAGTTCAAGATGTGTTTAGAAAGGAGGCCACCTTGACTGCCTAGGTTAGGTCGGGTTTTATGGAACACTGTCACGATTTTATATAATCGAGTGATTCAAGGCGATCAAAGTGCAGAGTATTGCCACAACTTAAGTGCTGCTAAAGTTCAAGTAAAGTGTTGTCAAATCTCAGAAAAGTATTGCCAGAACCCGAGAAAAGTGTTCCACATATTCCACATTGTGGGCTGGTAGAATCAAAAGAGAAAAAAAATATTTGAAGAAACCAGCTGTAGAACAGCAAATGAAATCCACAGAAAGAGAGGGAATGGGAGTAAGGGTAGAGAATACCTGAATGCGATGAAATAGGTAAAATTAAATTAAAGGGGAAAGAGGAAGTGAAGGGAGGTGGACATTGTTAAGCAGCCATAGGAAATATTTTGAAATATAAGATAAATATAAATCATCTATTAGATAATGAAAAACACATAAATTATTACATATTTATATCATCGAAACTTCAAGACACTTTAATGCCATCATCAATGTTTATGTTTTTTTTTTTTTTTTGCCTTTTGGTAACAACAAATTGATGTACAATTATTCTTATATTTCATGAAATAAAAATACAGCCATAATGTGTTGTAACGGTGGATAAATAATTTTTTCATTCAAAATAAACTATAAGTTTGTTCATAATAAAGTAAACGAGGTTGAACTAAACAATTAATAGTAAGACATCATGGTTAGTAAATCTTCATTCTTCATGTTGCAAAAAAGTAAAAAAAGATATTTTAAAACTTTAAACAGTCAAAATAAATTTTCGTTGCTTCTTCTTCTTCTTCTTCTCAATTTTAATTATTGATGCTTGTAAAGCTGATGATAGATTAAAATATGCTATTGAAGATGAACGCTTCGAATGAAGTGATCGAAGACTGTCTTTCGACCCATCTAAATCAGATACATAATTGACTATTTCATCGATAGGCCATAAGACGAACTTAAGCCATTCATTTCATTAGAAGCATCCATCTTCAAAAGCAGTTTTACTCGCATATCCAAAGCATGTTTGTTGAAGAAGAAAATCTCAATCTCTTATGTCAGATATTGTTTGTTAGGTGGTGGATGTTGAATAATAATTGTTACTACTTGTTGATTTCCCATTTTCCGAGACTATGCTTAATACTACTTAATAGTAGTACAATATATATAAGAGGGAAAGAAACAAGTGCTTGTAAAAATGAGATTAGTCAAATTGATGACGTATTGAACACAAAATCAAAACAATATAATCTTCATCCAACACATTCTCCATAGTTAATTACGTACTTGGAAGAAGAAAAAGAATCTTTGAAGAACAAAAACAAGATTCTTTAAATAAGAAAAAAAATCTTTTAAGTAGAAGAATCTCTACCCCTTGTTTAAAAACAATTCTTGGAGCAAAAAGAAAAAAAATTGAATTGAGTTGATCCGTGTAAAGATTTGGAAAAATAAAGAATTGAAAAGTCTGATAACAAAAACTGGAAACTTCTATATGCAATTTTAATGAAGTCGTAGAATTTAACTCGTAAAAAAAAATCACAAATAAAACAATTACAAATACATTGGGTTGACATATTTCAAGATTAGGGGTAATAATGTAGTAAGAACCAAATCCAATTGAATTCTTGAACAATGGTGACATTTTTTATATCAATTGTTTTCAACTAAGCCAAAATCTTGCATCAATTGAATTCTTTCCACCTTTTATGTTTCCAAACAAGAGAATAAACAAGAAAAGAATTGAATTGAATTATATCGAAAATCATGTTTCCAAACATAGTGTTAAATAAGAAGAAAAAGAAAACAAAATATTTGCCGAAGAAGAAGAAGAATCTTTGAAGAAAAAGAAGAAGAATCTTCCATTGAATATTAACGTATCAACAAGTGTTCGTCAGAGAGATTGACGAAGATGACAACGCAGGTAGTGTACGTGAGGAATAAGAATGTGAATAAGCAACACAAACAAGAGTTAGGGTTTTCTAACTTATTGATTGTTGATATGAGTTAAATTCTAGGGTTTTAAAACAAAAAACTCTATTATAATAACGGTAAATAATTATAACCTTTCTAAGATATGCACTAATACACTACTATTTCCCTGTGTTTTGTCAATACAATTATTATTTTCTTGAGTTTTGCTTTCATCCAACAACTTAATATTCTT
Source organism: Euphorbia schlechtendalii (assembly GCA_949673415.1). Taxonomy (NCBI): domain Eukaryota; kingdom Viridiplantae; phylum Streptophyta; class Magnoliopsida; order Malpighiales; family Euphorbiaceae; genus Euphorbia; species Euphorbia schlechtendalii. The sequence continues at coordinate 7,483 of CATIWQ010931836.1, read as the reverse complement.
CACTTTTCCATCCAAATAATTAATATCATAATAAAATTTACCCTTTGTCTTTATTTATCAATTTATTCATATTTTCAATATATGAGCATATTATTACTTATTTTGAAAATCCTCCGAAGGAACGATGTGTTTCTCCTTCGGCAAAAGTTTGGGATAGGTGAAAATTTCGGGGTGGTCCCAACTAGGTTGAGGCGATCGCTTACCTACAAAACACATAGCCCTCTTTTATTAAATTAAATAAAGCTCTCAAAGAGAGTAAATGTTAATTACAAGTAATCAAGAGATTAGAATGAATAAGAACATCACATAAACCACCCGGAAAAGCACGCTTCCTAGACATGAAAATGAATTTACAAAAATAATAACTAACAATAATGATATCCTAATCTCTATAATGATCACCGAAAATAAGCTCGTTTCTTCTCTTCCAAATATGCCACGAGATTACAAACCATAGGAAAGTAGCAAGATCTCAGTTTGAATATTGAAAAAAGACCGCCATAAGGAGAGGAAAACGTATCCCGAGTTCAGGATTGTCACCGCCACGCCAAACATATGGAAATGGTCACACCATATCGATCGGGCCTTTGTGCAATGGAATAGTGCGTGTTCCATGGTCTCAACCTCATCACAAAAGTGACACGTTGCATTTTCTAAGCAACCTCTACCTAGTAAGAAAGATTTCAATGTGATTCATCCATGGAAAACTAACCAACCAAAGAAACGAACCTTTGGTACAAGACACGCCTCCCAAATGATATTAAAATCCATACTCGGCCTGAGCATCAAGGATTTATACCAAACCTTGCTGAAGTTTGCTGCCATAAACTCAATCGAACCACCCCTCGTCCACTCAAATCTATCCGCCAAGTCTGAAAATCGTAAAATAGCTGCTGTTCGAACTGATTCAAAGTTAAAAATTCCAGGGGAGGACTGGAAAATCTAGAATTTTAGTTGCCCGCACCTCTCCTTATTAGCAATCCTTAGTCTACGTCTCCAAAACTGTTGAGAAATGGAATCAAGGGACAAAATGAATCGACATCCTTCCTCAACCGAGCACCCTTTACAATTGCATAGGTTGAAAAGATCGAGAAAAAGGATCGCCAAAGGTTGATTCGAAGTCCAATTATAGAACCAAAAAGAACACTCCTCACCCGAGCCAACAACAACTTTTACATTAAGCTTGAAAATACTCCACATGGCTTCATTTTTAACACAACATCCTAAAATGCCTTTCCAAATGTGTGATATTCCATTAGAATTATAATCCCCCAAATTTTTCCACGATGAAAAATTATATTTCTCCATGCATAACTTAAACCAAAGCGAATTCGAGTCCCCCGTTCGTAACTTCCACAACCATTTTAGAAGTAGGCTACAGTTTATGATCTTGAAGTCCCTTACAAAGATACCTCCCATTTCCTTCGAAAGAGCAATCGTGCTCCAACTAGCTTTATTAACGCCTCTTACGTTCGTATCACCTTTCCAAAGAAAGTTTCTCATAAGTTGGATTAGTTTATCGTTAACCATCTTCGGTAGCTTAAAGAGGCAAGTACTGATTTCACCAACACAATTCTCCCTCTATAAGACAAACAATTTCCTTTCCAACCTTGTAGCCTATTTTGAAATTTCGCAAAGGGTTCCAACATGACATCGGGATTCGTTTGTAGCTAAGAGGGGTGCCAAGATAAACAATTGGGAATTTCTCCACCTTGCATCCCAAACTTTAGGCATAAGCAACAATCCGAGCCTCCTCAACATTAACTCCCATTAACGAACTCTTATGAAAGTTTATGCTTAGTCCTGACATTAACTCAAAACATCGTAATAATCTCACCACCACCGGAATCAACAAGCTATCAGCCGGAATGAAGCACAAGGTATCATCTGGGAATTGGAGTAGGGAAAAATCAGGTGAATTCTCATCGATTCGGAACCTCGGAAGCAAACCGCAACAGATACTAGCGTCAAATAACTACATTAATCCTTCAATAGCCAAAACAAAAATGAAAGGCGAAATCGCATCACCTTGTTTAAGCCCCTGTCTAAGGTGGATCCGTTCACTTAGGACCTTGTTAATCAAGATTGTAGTAACCAATCTTTCCTACACTCAGCGAACCAAGAAATCCATTTCTTATCGAACCCCATCCTATTAAACACCGCGTCAATAAACTCCTATGATATGTTGTCATAAGCTTTCTTAAAATCAAATTTCAAGGTGAAAAATCATTTACAACGATGGTGGATTGAGTGAATTACCTCGGATGCGATAAAGGAGCACTCGTGGATACTTTTTCCTTTAATAAAGGTGAATTGATTATCCGAAATTAGGTCGTGAAGAATCGGTTGTAGGCGAGCCGCTAACACCTTGGTGACAATCTTGTATACCCCATAAACAAGTGCAATCGGCCTAAAGTTACCCAACGAGCAAGATCCCAGAACTTAGGGAATGAGAACCGTATATGAATTTTTAATTGACTTCGGCAGCCCACCCATTGTAAAAAATTGTCGAACACCCCCATCACACGACTTTAATTCGGTCTAAAAATGTTTGTAGAAATAGAAATTAAATCCATTAGAACCCGGAGCTTTCCCTTCGTTACACGAGCAAACGGCGGCCCATGCTTCCTCTTCATTAAAAGGGGAAATCAAGCCCCGATTCATGGCATTAGTAACTTGCCGAAACGGTAACACCCGTAAGGAAAACGGGACTACTGTCCTTACCATAAACAATTCGCTGTAAAATTCTCGAATTACTGAAACTATGCCAATTGGATTGCTTATAATTTCACCATCCAATTCTAGTTGACTAATCTGGTTACCCATAGCTCGAGCAGATGTGATGCGGTGGAAAAACTTTGCATTATCGTCACCCAATAAAACCCAATTCACCATCGATTGTTAGTGTCGAATCTTTTCAAAGTTTGATCTATATATCACCAATTGAGTTCAAGCTTGGAAAAGCTCCGACTCCTCACCTCCACTAATCGGCCGTGATGATGAGCTTGATAATAATGATACTATGGAGGCCTCAAGTTCCTTAATGTTTTTCCCAAGCTCATCAAAATTCGAGCTATGCCATGGTCATATGTAGTCCCTTAGTTTCTGTAACTTAAATTCCACATCTTTCCGAGGCCACTTTTTGCAAATTCCACCCCACTTTTGCTTAATAAATGGCAAGAATTCCGAATTATCCCACCAATAATTTAGGGATCGAAAAATTCTACCCCTATTCCGCTCTAGCTCATGGGATGAGAAAATAATCGGTAGATGATCGGAAAGGGGTGAGTCCACTGTCGATAGATTCATTAAGGGCCATAAGTCCAAAATACCACAAGAAACCAACACGCGATCAATTCGGGAGAACAAGAGCCTATTCGACCATGTATAATTCCTTCCTTTCAAAGGGATATCATAAAGCGAATTATCATCAACAAAATTGTTAAAGGATAGCATAGAGTTTGACACCCCCCACCAAAGCGTTCAGAACTATGAAGCACTTCATTGAAATCCCCGCGAATGATAATATTCGCATACTCCCTTATAACCTCCGATAATTCATTCCAAAAAGAAATAAGTTCAACATAGGTAGACGGACCATAAACACACAACATATAACCATCAAAACTGCTTGATAAAAAATGAATAAGAATCCACCTATACACACTACGAATCACACTCCCTTGTAATAAATTCGAATTCCACGAAACAAGTAAACCCCTAGAGCGCCCTTGGGACTGTACGATACAGGTTAAGAAATCATTATGACCCCAAAAATTACAAACAATTTGATCAGGGACAGCAGCCATTTTAGTCTCTATAAGCGTAAAAAAGTGCAAATTCCACTTCCTAATTTTCGATTTCACACAAAAATGTTTGGCGTTATTTGACATCCCTCCGTGACAATTTTAACACAAAAATATAAAAACAATATAAAAATCACGAATAACTTAACCCCGCGACAGACCATCATCCGTGTCTCTCCTCAAGAGCTCGAACCACCACATTAACATGGTCTCCATCGAAAAATTCCAATCCTCTCCCCCACTTTGAACGTTAGCAATTCTTCTCTAAATCTCTGTTCATCTTCACCTGCTCTCAAAATAATTCTATTCCTGTTCGTAATATCAGGCCTCGAGGAGCTCGAATGATAAATTGACATTACCGATCAATGATGGATCGATTCAACCACTCCCCTAGACTGCAGGCGATGCTGACCGAGACCCCACAAGGCTAGCTATTTCCGCCACTTTACTGCTACTGTGTTCCACTGGTGAATCAACTTGAAAGTGCTCATAATTACCCTCACCAGAGGTTGAATCCGATTCCGTATCGCCCTCCATAGATTCACTTCCGTCAAACCCGCTTGAATTCGCTTCTCCTTTCCCATCACAATGACTACACCCCACCCCTTGTCTGTATTCGATGTAGATCATAACCTCCTCCGATCCCACACTAACCTTCAATGGCTTCCCGATGGACCCGTTTAGAGTCGAAATAAGGCAAGAGATAATGTCAAGTCTCTCCGGGCTGTTGAAGTTGCTGTCAAAAGTAATAACACGACCATAATTCGATGCCAATTTCCTAGCTAGAGGTTCACATACAATTGACGGTGGAATACGTATTAAATCAAGATACATGATACTTTCTTTGGATGCAAAACTCGTGGGCAGCAGTGTCACCTCAGAAAACACATGGTGCAGTACCTCCCATTCCTCGTTGACAAAGACATTCATCGCTTCCGTCGTACTAAATCCGATAAGCACATAATCCCCACCCGCGGGGGCACCAAATTTACCATAAAGTCACTATCTATAATCAAATCCATCACGTTTCTAATGTTGGACATATTATATAACCTTGCCAAGCAAGCTCAAGACTTCCAGGGATCTACCTCAACAATCAAGTCAAGCTTCGGGCTAGAACCCAAGGTGCCAATTGAGTTCCCTCTTACCCCGCCTTTATCCCTCTTCCCATTATTTGAGACCACATTCACATATGATTGCATGCCCCTAAAAGAATCCCTAAATACTGACTTTCTGCTCAGAATAACCATTCTCTTCAGTTGTTGATCTTGAACAAGGGAAGACCTAGTGAACTTTGGTGAAAAGCTCTCAGTCGAACAATCCCTATCGAAATTGTATTAAGCCTATATATAACCTCCCGAATCAGTAACACAGCATCAAGGGTTAGGAATCCAAAGTTCAGATTCCTTTGGTTCTTCTTCCGAGCAATGTAAATATTGTCGGCCACACCAATCCTTTGAAAAACTCTCTTCATCACAAAACGATCATAGCCATTGGAAAATTTCTCGAAATAGACTTTAGGAGGCTGTAACGGATCCTGGTTGTTATCATTCATATTTTCTCTTCTAACGTTCTCACGGCCAAAGGAAGTTCTCTCATAGAATCGGTTACGGTTGTTATGTGTAGGGTTAGGGTATGGGTTGGTCGAAAGCCGATTAGAATTCAAGGTGGAACGACGTTGGTTTGTGGTAGCGGTTGATCGACGGCTAGGGTTAGGGTCGGTTATGGCTCTCATGGCTTAGTACTAATGTGTTATTCCAAAACCGCAAGCAAAACAATATAATATATGGGCATATTATTACTTCTCTTAAATAATTAGATTATGTAATTTTTAAATAAAAACGATGAAATAAATGGTACATGAAATTTTTTTATTGTACTTTGTTAATTTTCATGAAAATTTAATACATGTGCTACCTTATTTTTATTGTACTATATCAATAAGTTTTGTATATAACAATTTTTTAACAAAAAATTGAAAGGTTCGGTACTATTTTCTTGCACTAATTTAGTAGTTTTTTTATATAAAATATTTGATATTGAATAATCTTGTTAAAAGATTAATACCAATGTCTGATTACTTTTGTACTAAAATGAAACCGTAACTGGTAGAAATTGAGGTTTTGAAAGATTGACAAACTTTGAAATTGACATGTTGTTGGCGTTTTGTGTTCGTGTAAGTAACGTTGTAGCTTCATTTATCGCTATATTTACATCTTGAAACTGAGAAATGTTGTTGATAATTAACCATTTAGGCGGATCCCAGCTCAGATTCATTTTACTGAAAGAAAATGGTACAAAATCTTTTGAATTTTTGTTAAAAAATTGTGCGATTACATTTAAATACAAAACGTCTTGATATAATATAGTCACTGAGCAAAGTAGCACATTTACTGAACTTTCATGACTACAAATTACAATAAATGAAATTGTTTTTCAAGTGACATTATATTTATCATTTTCATCTAAAAAATATATAATCTACTTATTTAAGTAATAACATGCTTATATAATGAAAATATGATAAATGGACAAATGAAGAAAAAGGGTAATTTTATCATACTATTAGTTATTAGGATGGAAAAGTGGAGAACATTAATAAAAGGAGGTAGTAGTTGGATGAAAGCAAAACTCAGGGAGGTGATGATTATGTTGATAAAATGTAGGGAGGTAATAGTGTATTAGTGCAAACCTCGAGATGTTCTAATTATTTATCCTTATGATAAAGTGAGCTAAAAAACATCATGCATACTCGGGTTCAAGATTAAATCAATTTTAAAATAACTAAACTATATTCAATATAAATTCATAACTATAGTCCAAATGAACAAGGACTAAATTACATTGTATTGACTTATCAATCAATATTAATTGTGTTGTGGTTTTCTTGAAAAACCATTTTGTAACCCTGATGGATAGGATCATAGATAGGTTTAAAATTTTGCAAATACGATAGTGAACCATCCCATATTTACATAGCCGACCCTGAGATTGGCCACGGATGCGATTACATAAAGTTCATAGTTTGAGGATACCGAAAAAATTCAAATACTTTCAATGTGTAAAAAGTAAAATCTACTTGTACTTTTTAAATTAAAAACTCTAATTTCTTTTTTAACGAACCATAAACTATTAGCATACATTATATTTTAATTGTACTCTTCATTTGTTTTTAAGTTGCATTTTTCTCATAAAATTGAATATAATTCATTATAATTTCCATTTATTACTCATTTATACATTATTTATTTATCAATACGCAAATTTCTTTATTAAAAGGTTCAACCAATTTTTTTCAAATGTCAAGATCGAATCTGCATATTTAGCATGTTCAAGCTTGGTTTGCTAAATTTTTAATAAGCTCGTACTAAGTTTAGGGCTCAAGTTGAGCTCAAAATTCTTGTTCGACTTCACCCAATTTAACTATTAGTTTGTTCACAAACAAATCATTTATTTATTTGTGATCAACTTCACGAAGGACTCATTTAAAACCCTAGTTGTAAGAGTTTTTTTTTTATGCATATGCTATGTGAGAGCACTAGTGCAGAAATGGCTTTTGGGGACGGTTTTTTTGGCTTTTCCGGACGGTTTTGAACCGTCCGCACAAGCTGCGACGCGATTGATAAGCATTAATGCGGACGGTTTCAAACCGTCCGGAATAAGGAGCATTGCGGACG
>CATIWQ010931723.1:0-13518 GCA_949673415.1 Euphorbia schlechtendalii | reverse complement strand
GGTTCGTGCACGTGACGTTGGAGAAGCTCCCTTCCTGCGAGCTTTGTTTCATCCGTCTCAAAAGAGACTTCAGGTGAGTTTTATTTTATGTAATCTCATCGTTTTTTTAAACCATTCGAATCGTTCCTGAAAAAAGATCTTTTTCAGGATTTGAGAAATTTTAATCGTTTCCGCCTTCATGATTAATTTTTCGATGAATAATCCCCAACAATTAGATCTAAGCAGCCGATCTCATGAGCTGAAAGTGGTACCTTGAGTTATCACATGAGTGTGTTTTTGGGGGTATACATTAGAGACCTCTATAAGATAGACACTCGGAAATAACTATATCCATGTGTTGGTGTCATATCTTATTGCAGTAATAGTACAAGTATCCTCAGACCTAAGATACTAGTTACCTTGTGTAGGATTTACTATACTTTGGGTCATACTTATTCATACCCTGGTGATCAGGATGACACGGGTGATTACGGGTATAGTGATTATCACATGTTGGTAAGCCGAGTAGTCAAGATAGGATTCATCGCTCCTGATATAGTGATATAATGGGAAATGTACCTTAGGGCCCTTTGTTGAAGTAACACACTCATAAACCTCTTATCAGAGTATAAGATTGATAGGATAGGTTTCTAGTCAATCTTGATACATAATGGCTGGGTGGTGTTCTTCGTGAACAAGTCTAATTCCAGTATAGCTACAGCTATTACATGAGCTCACACTTAATCCGAGCTCAATAACTAGATGGCACTTAACCTAATGGAAGGAGTGTATTGTATTGGTTACTACTATAGAATCAAATTAAGTTACAAGCACATGGTGTTCCAGGTATTAAGGGATCATACGCCTTTACTAAATAGCCCATTTGATTGTCTAGAGCTATCGAGTTCCATATCGGTCTGGAACACTGAGCCTAAAGGTTCCTGCATTGGAGGCCAAGTTTAGGTTAACCTGTAGCGGCTCAATACTTTGGGATCCTATGAGGTCACACACTTTGTGTCTTTTATCGAACTAAGTAAAGAACCTATAGACTGGGTCTATGTCGAGGTAAGCCTACGCGCTTTAGCGGGTTATAAGCCTGCAAGCGCTGCCCATGGCAGCACTTGTGTGGGCTTACAGTGCAAGCCTGCTAGGCTACTCGGGTAGCCCGCAAGCATAGGTTTGTGGTTGGACTCGCGGGTTAGTGATCACAAGGTTTTGAGTCTACTAATTCTGAGGGCTTATATTGTATAAAGAAGCCAAAAACCTTGTTCCCCACTTCTCTATCCGATAAGATAAAAGTTCAAAATACGAACAGGTGTTGTCAGTACCACTTATCAAAATAGAAAAATGGTTACCACTGTAAGTGTACAGTTAAGATGTAGTTTTAAAAGATATCGATCCCACAGGGAAGGAATTTGGTTCTTAAGACTAACTAGAGTTACGAAACAAAAGAAATAAAATAATTGGTAAGGAATTGGATGGATTGGATGATAGAATGATGAATAGATAGATGCATGAATAGATTAAAGTAAATGGAGACTATATAGATATTCCCTAAGAACAAGTATAGTAGAAAAAAAAGTGCAAAATCATCAAGAAGATTTCTTACACTAGATAACTTCAACAAACTCGGTTCTAGACGCCCAAATACTCAATAATTCACTGTAGACCAACACATGAAATGGCTTTTCTAGATCTAGGGTAAACGAATTATGACACTTATAAGAACCTGGATAACAATATGCTTAGTACGGGGCGCTCTCACACAGCCATATTTAGCAAGTTACCACTCCAAAAATGTTGGCTCACTAAACAGCTTTATAATCATATATCTAGTGATTATACACAATCTTGTTAACCTTGAAATCACTCTTAAAGTTAATTCAAAAGTAAATAACTCAATTAATATAAGAGACGCAAGATGAAATACTCATTATGACACAGACATATCATAAACTTCAAAATAGAAAGTATAAGTAGAAAACAAAGTAAAGTTGTAAGGTATGTAAGTGAAAGCTAAAGTTGATCAAACCGTATCCACTCTTTAATGGGAGTCGTCAATTCTCGCAGTTCTTGTGTCTACTTTGAAGTCAGGCTCGACTCGTACAAAACGTACGTTAGGATGCTATTCTTTGTAAAAATCGAACAAATGAATGTTGAAGAATGAAAACTTTTATTGACAAGTGCTTTGCAATTATACTCATACAACAATCGCTCGAATAAGTGGAGAAATCTAGTGATCGAAATAAGTATCTAATCACTTATACATTTTTCTCGCTATAACTTTGAACGTAGCAAAATCTAGATAATTTTCACTCTCTATCTATGCACACACCATATATCACACATCTAATATATAATGCCATACCATTATGCACCATGCATGAAATTGGTGTGATTTGAACCCTATTTATAGAGTACGAAGGGTTGCGTCTATCCAACTGAAAAGTCGTGTCCATTGGTGAAGAGTTGCATCACTTCATTGTGATTGGATGCAAAGTCTTATCCTTATCCACAATGGATAGGCAACTTTAATGATTGGTTGACTTCCAAAAGGTGTCTTTTCATTTGGTAGTTGATGGCGATTGATTGTTGTTATCTGGCGGTTAGTAGTTGAAAAGAGTTGACCAATAATAGTCACAAGTCGCAATCGTGAATTACATGTCGTGATTGTTACTTATGGTTGACAACTTTTGGTTTTGAAGAATAGCAAGTCATGACCGCAAATGGTTGTCACACCCGTGAATTGTGTTTTTCTTCAGAATTCTTCTTGCAACTTTACCGATTTTCGAAAGCTTCGATCCTAAGCCAATTCCTTGTGTTCCATGCATATTTTTTCACCTTTTTCACTCTTTTTACATAGAATTCCACTTTTGATCATTTCACTCCCATGATTCACCTAGATTCTGCATTTGCATGAAAAACAACTACATACTATGTGATATATTTTATATGAAGTATAAAATGAATCAAAACCATATCATTTTATGATTGAAAATATCATGATAATAAGTGTAATTACACTTATCACATCCCCACACTTAACTTTTGCCTTGTCCTCAACATAAACACAATAGAAGTGTATAAAATAGTACTCAAGTTCGTACCTCATTTGGCAAAAGACTATTGTAGTGAGTACCACATTCCCACGTTGCACGAGACTCAAGTAGAAGTTCAAAATTTCCCACAAATTAGTAATGTACAATTTATATAGTCTAGTTGTGTACCTTTGCTCTTAATGGAGGGTCAACCGAATTGCGTCTTCTTATAAGCGTTATATGCATACTCGAATATTTCCTTCTCTCAAGTATAGTATAAAGTATTAAGGACAAAGGGGGCACACTTTAGAAAGTTTGATCTTAAGGCATTTTTAGGTAACCTAAGATGCTAAAAATACTCTTAGTGGTTGCATTTTATGCTCCATACCAATCTCCCCTTTTTTAGTAGTTGCCTTTTATGCTCCATACCACTTTCTCTCATTTGTTTTTTTTCTTTTAAGCATATATTTTTGAAGTACAGATCATGCTATGCCACTTTTTCTTTTTTCACTCATTGAACGGTTGCAGTTTCTACTGCTTACCATTCCCACCTTTTGCATAACTCATTGGTCATCCTCTCTTTCTTTTGATTTTTTCTCTTAATACCCTCATCCTTTATTGATCACTTCAAAGTATTATGGCTATAGTTTCCCAACACTTTAAATACACTCAATACTTATAGGACGTATTCAAGAATAGCATATAAAACTCATAGTAAGAACACTACTAGATATTAAGCCACTACTAACTTATCTGTAGCATTAAACTAAAACTGTATAACTTATACTAATTCAGATTGCATTGAAACATATATCAAAACTTACTTGGAATGTTGCTTTCGAATGTTACTCACCACTCATCCTTGCTAAATGCTAAATGTTGTGCCACTCACACTCTCCATGTGTGGTCATACTTGAAACATTTTATTCGAAATGTGCACTAACATTAAACTTGAAATACCTAACACTCATAATAACCTTGGAACATATGTTAGCATAGTATAGGTATGGATAATGTATAAATATCACAAAATCAAGAAAATTTTCAAATTCTTCAATTTTTTTAAATTTATTGAATTCTTTAGATTTTTGGGATTTTTACAACCCCCCACATTAAAGAACACAATGTCCTCATTATGAGACATTTTATTAAAACGAAAAACACAAATGAAAAGAAAATAAAAAGAAAAAGAAATTGAACCTATTTCAATCATCTGAACTTGTTTCTGAAGGACTTGGTGAAATATCCAAATTTCATTTTAAAATATGTATTCAACTTGAGGTTCAAAGAAATATTAGATTTTGTTAGTTGACAAACATCTTGTTGTATGGAGGTTATATCTAAGTATGCTTGATCGACATCTTTGACGAATTTCCCTCTCCAAGTAACATGTGTACTTCTGGAGGCTTGTCTCATATCATTACTTTCGATTTGAACCTCTTCAAATTCTTCTTCGCTGGGTTGGTTCTCTCGAGAAGTAGATTCTTCGATTGGTCGTAACTTCCTTACCCTTACTCCATATGATAAAAACGTAAATTTCTCGTCTTCTTCTTTAACTATTCCTACTCTCTTCATATATACTCCTCCCATAAAGTTAAATTTCTCTCTTGGACTATAGTGGTATGGTAGTTGGTTCTTCGCACCCAAAATAATCTCGCAAATCGTATTTGCACCTCCAACTCTAGCCTTTTTATGTGTAGTAAGACTAGTGATGGATTCCAAAATGTATATAGGAAATTTTGGACGAAATTGCGAAACCGCACACTCCAATATTACCAAGTCTTTCATCGACACTTTAGTAGTTTCATGTCGAAAGAAAAGACTTTGAGAAATAAACTTGTGAAATTAAAGAAGGCTGTTGCACTGAATGTTCTTATTGGATGAGTTTTTGACATCGTATCGATCCAATCCCGTTAACTCAGTCCAAACATCCGTTAAATCATAATCTTCACCTTTCTCAACCTCATGAAAATTTTCTCCCAAACTAAACCACTTAATCAAATCCATTAAAGTAAATTTATACTCCTCCCCTCCATTCCTGAATTTTCTTTTAATAAAATTCCCATCTTCCACAATAGTAACCAAGAATTTGAGGACCCATTCCTCGATAAAAGGAAAATGCATATTTAAAAACATTTCCAATCCAAACAGCAAAAAATACTCCTCTACTTCCACATGAATCCTAGCATCAATAGCAAAAGTAGGATGGTAGAAAAGCGTACCCTTTGAAATCAAAGTTCTTGACTCTCAAGTATCTTTCAACTTCTTCTTCACTATAAATTGGAAAAGGGCATCCACACTTATTTTGTTTTTTGACCAATTTGTTCCTCCCCTTAGTTGCTGCAGACTTCTTAGGAGCCATTAAATTCAAGAAAGAAATTTTTGTGTTTGATATGGAAAAACAAAGAAAACTTGTTTCAAGAGTTTGTATTTGTGTAAAAGAGTGATTGATTTGTGAAAATCAATTAAGAAAATAGGCATATATATAGGAAATAGGGTAATAATGGCTGTTTCAATGGATATATATAAATATAACCGTTAGTAAATATAGCCATTACAGTAATAACTACTATGAAATCGCACCAGTCACTATCTTGAAAGACAGTCATGATTGTGACTTTCTCCATCAATCAAGTCAAGTTTCATGCATATATCTTTATCCATTGGATATTTATCATCCTTATCCATATTAAATTCAACAGTATCATCACCTATCCTTAACTTAATTTAGCCTTCTGACACATCTATCAATGCTTTGCTAGTATGCATAAAAGGTCTTCCTAAGATTATAGGACATTTTTCATCATATGCAAAATTTAGCACAACAAAGTCTGTTGGAAAAACAAATTTATCCACTTTAACTAGCACATCTTCGATTATGCCATAAGAACTTTTAATAGACTGGTCAGCCAATTGTAAAACCATATTTGTCCTTTTAAATTCATCATTAAGCTTCAATTCTTTGAAGATCGATAAAGTTATAAGATTTATACCAGCCCCAAGATCACATAAACATTTAGGAAATGAAATGTTTTCAAGTTCACACGGTATTGTGAAACTTCCTGGATCTTTAAGTTTAGTGAGCATTGTAGCAATTATTATTTTGCTACAATCTTCAGTTAAAGATACTTTTGATATTCATTCTAAACTACGTTTACGAGATAAAAGTTCTTTAATAAACTTATCATAGTTTGGAATTTGTGTAATGGCTTCAATGAATGAAATATAGATTTCCAGACCTTTAAGTTTGTTGATGAACTCGATGAATTGTTTTTCCTCATTCTTCTTCTTGTTTCTTTGTGGAAATGGTGGTTGAGGGGGATTAACTTTTTCGAAATTAAGTTGCTTATCCTCTCCTACTTTATCATTGGATTTACTCGGAAAATCATTTGGTATTTCAACAACATCAATAGCAAGCGTACCCGAAGGATTTGGATTATCTAGTAATTTACCACTATAAAGGGTTATAGCATGCACATTTTCCTGAGGATTTCCCTCTATGTTACTAGGTAAATGTCCTTTTCCTCTAGATGGAATAACACTCGCTAATTGACCAACTTGTATTTCAATATTATGAATAGAAGATGATTGATTCTTAGACATGTGATCCATCTTATTTTCTAACTTCTTGTAACATTCCTCTAACGTTGATTACTTATTACAAACTCCTTCCAAAAATTTGTTTATCTTACTTATTAACTGTCCTATTGTATCATTACTCTGATAATTCTTTTGTTGATTATCACAAAACTTCCAATTAGAACTCCTATAATTATTTCCATTATTGCCATAAGAATTCCCTTGACTTTGAACATAACTTAGTTGCTCCCCTACACATGGGTTAAAGTTACACTCAAAAGCTGTGTGTCCAATTTGACCACAATTTTCTCATGTCAAAGGGTTACTCTTATTTATATGTATATTATCTATCTTATGAGATAATGCAAATATTTGCGCTTGCATAACAGAAATAGGGTCTAATTCATTAACCTTTTTAATTGAACTAGAAGATGTAGATGCAGCATGTGAATGAGTAGGATTAGTAGTACTTACTTATGCTCTCTCCACTAGCCACATACTATTGTTATTTGCCATATCTTCCAAAAGATCAAAAGCTTCTTAACTAGTTTTCTTCATAAAAGATCCCTCAGCCATAGCATTAATTGCTCCTCTTGTTGCATGATTTATTCCATTGTAAAAATTTTGTAGAATCACATTGTGGGGTAAACCATGATGAGGAAAAACTCGTTGATGTTCCTTATAATGTTCCTAGGCTTCGTATAAGGATTCACTATCTTTCTGGGTAAAGGAAGTGATTTCGTTAGTGAGTCTTGCGGTTTTGTCTAAAGGGAAATGTTTAGTCAGAAAGGCTTGGGCTAATTGATTCCAAGTCGTGATTGAATTTGGAGGTATTGAATTCAACTAAACTTTCACTTTATCATGGAGTGTAAATGGAAATAAGCGAAGTTTAACTGTTTCATCAGGAACATTGGGCATTTGGAAAGTATCACAGACTTCAAGAAAGTTTGCAATGTGAGCATTCGGATTTTCATTGGGTAGACCATAGTATTGCACATTATTGCTAATCATTTGAAGTAATGCTGACTTAATTTCAAACTGATTCACTACAAAAGGTGATCTGGCAATTCCATGATCGTTACCATTGATGGTCGGAATTACATAATCCATGAGTCTTGGTTGTGGTTGATCCACATTTTGTGGTGGGTCTTCTTCAGCTATCCTTCTTCTTTGTCTCTAATTTTTCCGTTTCCTTGTCCAACCGAATAGTTCTATTTTTTATTAAAAAGACACCAAACTTTCTTCTAAACTACGCGTACTTGGCATACACACGCTAGAAAGAAAACTCAATGAATAAGAAAGAAAAGTATGTTAATAACAAAATATAAATACTTAAAACCAAAAACAAAAATAAAAATAAAAATAAATATATCTATTGACAACTCCATTCTCCGGTAATTTGATCTCTAGAACGTACTTGCCTTCCCCGGAAATGGCGCTAAAAACTTAATCGCAAGGTTTTGATTCTACTAATTCTGAGGCCTTATATTGTATAACGAAGCCAAAAACATTATTCCCCACTTCTCTATCCGATAAGATAAAAGTTCAAAATATGAACAGGTGTTGTCAGTACTGCTTATCAAAATAGAAAAAGGGTGTCCACTGTAAGTATACAGTTACAATTTAGTTTTAAAACATATCTATCCCACAGGGAAGGAATTCGGTTCTTAAGACCAACTAGAGTTACGAAATAAAAGAAATAAAATAATTGGTAAGGATAATTTGGATTATAGACTGATGATTAGATAGATGCATGAACAGATTAGAGTAAATAGAGACTATATAGATATTCTCTAAGAACAAGTATAGTAGAGAAAAACATGCAAAATCATCAAGAAGATTTCTTACACTAGATAACTTCAACAAACTCGATTCTAGATGCCCAAATACTCAATAATTCACCACAGAGCAACAAATGAAATGATTTTTCTAGATCTAGGGTAAACGAATTATGACACTCATAAGAACCTCGATAATAATAATACTATGCTTAGTACGAGTCGCTCTCACATAGCCATATTTGGCAAGTTACCACTCTAAAAATGTTAGCCCACTAAATAGCGTTATAATCATAGATCCAGTGATTATACGCAATCTTGTTAACCCTGAAATCACTCTTAAAGTTAATTCGAAAGCATATAACTTAATTAATATAAGAGACGTAAGACGAAATACTCATTATGACACATAGACATATCATAAACTTCGAAATAGAAAGTATAAGTAGAAAATAAAGTAAAGTTGTAAGGTATGCAAGTGAAAGATAAAGTTGATCAAACCGTATCCACTCTTTAATGGGAGTCATCAATTCCTGCAATTCTTGCGTCTACTTTTAATCCGGTCTTGACTCGTACAGAACCTCCGTTAGGATGCTATTCTTTGTGAAAATCGAACAAATGAATGTTGAAGAACGAAAATTTTTATTGATAAGTGCTTTGCAATTACACTCATACAACAATCGCTCGAATAAGTGGAGAAATCTAGTGATTAAAATAAGTATCGAAACACTTATACATTTTTCTCGCTATAACTTTGAATGTACCAAAATCTAGATAATTTTTTCTCTCTATTTATGCACACACCATATATCACACATCTAATATATCTTGCTATACCATTATGCACCATGAACGAAATTGGTGTGATTTGAACCCTATTTATAGAGTACGAAGGGTTACGTCTATCTAAATGAAGAGTCGTGTCCATTGGCGAAGAGTTGCATCACTTCATTGTAATAAGATGTAAAGTCTTATCCTTATCCACAATAGATAGGCACCTTTTTATGATTAGTTGACTTCCAAAAGGTGTCTTTTCGTTTGGTAGTTGATGGCGGTTGATCGTTGTTATCTGGCGGTTGGTAGTTGAAAAGAGTTGACCAATAACCATCACAAGTCGCGATCGTGAATTACATGTCGCGATCGTGACTAATGGTTGACAACTTTCAGGTTTGAAGAATAACAAGTTGCGACCGCCAATGGTTGCACACCCGTCAATTATGTTTTTCATCAGAATTCTTCTTGCAACTTTATCAATTTTTGACAGCTTCGATCCTAACCCAATTCCTTGTGTTCCACGCATCTTTTTACACCTTTTTCACTCTTTTTACATAGAATTCCACTTTTGATCATTTCACTCCCATGATTCACCTAGTTTTTGCATTTGCATAAAAAACAATTACATACCACGTGAAATCGTTTATATGAAGTATAAAATTACTCAAAACCATATCATTTTATGATTGAAAATTTCATGATAATAAGTGTAAATATACACTTATTAGTTAGCCTGCAAGTCCTAGTGACCCTCATTGCTAACTTGCTAAGTGGGACGGGATAATCCCATCCCACTTTATGTTTGAGGGGGAGTCAAACACTCCCCCGTTTTCCTTATATATAGGCCTCCCCTCTCTCATTTTTCAATACACACTTCAGCTCAGCTTTTCTCTTTAAGTTTGACATCTCTCTCTTCGTTCGTTATGCGAGATGCTTCACAAGTTTCTCTAAACAAATGAACAATTCTTTTGAAGGATCTTTCTAAAGTGAGCCTTCTTAGTTTATTTTTGGGTTGGTCTTCTGCTCTTTACTAACGGGTTCTTCCTCAATGAGGTTTTGGTCTGTGAAGATCCTTATGGATTAATTGTAGAGGCTATCCTAGTTTAGAAGCTCGTGCTAACAAAGTTCTACCGAATTTTTCTAAGGGAACACCGCTACCAAAGAAAGAGAAAGCACGCATCAACTAGTAATGTTCTAAACTTATATCATATGTTTCTTTTATAAGCTTTATAAACCTAAAAGCATCTATGGAACGTTTTAACCTAGATTATATCAATCATGGCATGCTTAGGAGATTCTTAGGTTAATTTTAAGTTTTGAAATTCTACCTTACAACATTTGCATGTTCAATTATTGTCTTGATTAACCAACAGTGGTATCAGAGCCTGCCTTATGCTATGCATGATTGAATATAATATGTTAAAATGATGTTTTCTATGAATTGATTAAAGTATGCTATGTATGACTTAGGTTTTAATTCCTGTTATAGAAAATGATGTGATAACTAGATTAAGGTTTTGCTCAAACTTAGTCTAGGTGATTATTATATAAATTAGCAAAGTTTTACCATACGTGTAAATGCTTTGATTGAGGGTCTTCCTGTACTTCACTCAATTAAAGAACGAAATCTTTAAATCATAACTGTTCATGGTATAATGAATCGAGGTGCCCATGGTTATTTTGGCAAGGATTGGATTTGGCTTCTCATTCACTTTAAGGGAGGCCTCTCTTACTTGGAAATCTCCATCAATATTAGATTCAAAAGTACCTAAGGGACTTTTATAACTTAGTCGATTTCTAGTGTGGGAATTGGTTTCCGCATATTGTTTTACAAACATGGTTTAAGTTGTTAAATTAAAACTTATAGACATAGGTGCAATGACTTAAATATGGACCTTGTTTTTTTTGCATGCTATGTGGAGTCTTGGCATAATGGAATGATTATGATATACCAGTCCAGATCATGTTCCCTTAGAGTTAATGATTCCAAATAGCCCGGAATTATTATTTTCATAATCATATCCATTGTATAAGACCTAGAATAGGATGAGACCAGTGGCACCAATAAAATCCCCACAACAATATTAAGGTGGTATATAGTCTTCCCTTCATAAGTCGTGATATGAACCTTATTAACGGATGTAAGCACATTTACAACATGCCTTCCCTTAACATGTGATTGGTCATGAGACTTGATGGGTTTAAAGCCTCAACCAAAATGAGTTAGTTGTCCATATTATTGGAGCTAATGCCAGATTGGAGACACATTTGAGGAGTCGTACAATTGGGTACGCACGTCTCGAGAAAGAGAACTCAAATGGATGAGATGCAAATGGATAACCGGCCTGCTATAGCGGGGGGTCATGATGAGTGGCTATGGATGCTACCTATTAAGGAAAATTGGTTGAACCAAATTTCCCAAATTTAAATAGAAGGGGCTTTTTAAATGTGAAGAAAATAATAGGAATTATGTGTTTAATTAAAGACCTTATATTAAATTCATGTACATATACTAATGTCTAAACAAATTCTATCTTATATTTAGGTCGATATGATCACTAAAGAAAATATTCGCATTGACATCGGTCCTCTTTTTGACATAATATATGATGTTTATAACTTCAATGAGTGATTTGAACCTGTTAGAGGAGTTCTTTAGAACTACTACTTGGATTATATTTTGACTGATCCTAGTCCCAAACACCCCGGTAAGAATGCTTTTGCATGTGAGATGAATGATTATGAGAAACATAAGGAAAATTGTGAGTTTATCACAAAACTCATGTAAGACCACATGCTCCCAAAGTAAGCACTAGTGTACAAAGGGTTGGATCTCGCAACCATGATTCATCATCTCAAATCTATGGAAAGTTTAGAAGATGAACTGTTCCACAGTAGATTACGGGGAGACACCTCAGCAGTATAGTTGGTTATAAACTTTTATGACAACTCAGAGAAATTGAGTTGGGACTTGAGTATAGTGAGCAATCTTTGAGAGAAATTGTATTGAGGGTATTACCCAATAAATATGATTTCTTGAAGAAGACACTAAAGGAGTGTTCTCCCAACTGTACCTTGACCCAACTTATGGACTTGCTCGAGATTTATGAAATTAAGTTTAGAAATAAACTCAAAGAGTAAGAAAATGTTGAGGACCTTAAGTTGAAGAAACTAAAAGGTTTAAAAGTTAAAAGAAAGCTCATGAGGAAGTTAGAACTGAAGAGGGGAAATGTTTCTCTTGAAACAAGCTCATCGAATGATGATAGTTGTGGCTCAAATATTTGGAGATATGTTCATTCTACAGAGTTTCTCTACAGTTCCCTATGAGTTTACTTGGGTATTAGATACTGGTTATGGTACTCATATCTGTACTTCTGTGCAAGAATAGTGGAATAGTAGGAGGCTTGCAAAGAGGGAATGGATCTAAGAGTTGGAAATGGAGCACGGGTTACTGCAACAGTTGTAGGGATATATAGCCTTCATTTTCTTAGCGTAGCAAGGGATTTTTTCCCGTTACGAGTGGGCCCCAAACGAACATAGGTTGTTCAGAGTGAGGCCTGCACGGCTACCCTATGAGTTGAAAAGCTCACGGGCTGCTAGCGCGCGGGGTAAGCTCGCGCGTGCTAGCGGGCTGCAAGCCCGCAAGTGCTCCCATGGCAACGCTTACATGGGCAGCCCGCAAGGGCTTACCTTGCGGTTGTACTTGCAGGTTATCCTACGGGTTCTAGTGACTGTTCGCCACTTTTCTACTGATAAGTTTAATTGTTTGTTCACAAGATTCGGCTTTATATCAACAGTGCCAAAAACTTATTCACAAAAAATATAGGTGTTGTTAATACCTCTTATCAATTAGAAAAATGATGATAACTGCAAGTATACAGTTGCGATTTAGTTTTAAAAGATATCTATCCCACAGGGAAGGGCTAGTTCTAAAGACCAACAAGGAAGATAAGATAAAAAGAAAATAAAATAATGTATAGTTTGTTTGGGTAGGAGAGTTAGAATGAAATATGAGTAAATATAGGTATGAAAGATTAGATAATCTAAATATATAGATTTTCCCTACGAAATAAGGAAAGCAGAGAAAACATGCAAGTTCAACAAAGATGTTACGATTCACTAAACTAATCTAATATACTCGGTTCTAAATACTCAGATGTTCAATTATTCACCACAGAGCAACCCATGAAATGACTTTTCTAAATCTAGCACAAATGAATTAAGACTAACATATAAACCTGGACAACATCAATACTATGCTTAGTACGAGTCGCTCTCACATAGCCACATTTAGCAAGTTACCATTCCAAAAATGTTGGCTCACTAAACAGCGTTATATCACAGATCCAGTGATTATATACGATATTGTT
>CATIWQ010931685.1:0-11476 GCA_949673415.1 Euphorbia schlechtendalii | reverse complement strand
AACACCTAAAAAATGTCATTAAAAGATAATAAAATGTTACTATAGAGTTCTATGCCAACACATTTTACCATGTAGCAAAAAATGACCAAAAGTGTCGGTATAGGCAGCTATAGCCACATTGCACTTCCCGACTCTTTTTTTTGGAAAAAGTGTAGGCATTGCTCCTAATCCAACACATTTTTGCTTTTACACGACACTTTTTCGGTGTTGGCATATCCAATATATGGTGTAGGCAAACCCCTTTATTTCAATGCAATTTTATTTATTCTCTTACATCATTGTAGCTAGACAGTTGTTATGTCTTTATATTTCAATCTTTTCTATTCTTGCTTGAGATGTAATGTTCATTTTTTTGCTTTCTTATATTTTATTGTATGAGCATATAGAAATTAACATAGGTTAAAAATCTAAAATTAGTCATAAAAATGGATAAATTGACATAATATATTTGAAACTAATATTTTGAACTATGTAAATTAGTAAACACTTTGTCTGGACTTAGAATCTCTGTTTAATATGTATAGGAGTTCTAGTCGGGTTGATTATACCAAATTTCCCGATAGAGCTAAACTGTGTAGTGACTCTTATATTTCATTTCTTAAACGGTGTTTTCTAACTTTGTTTCATTTTTATACAGAATAAGTTGATTTATTTAAAAAGAAATTTTCTTTAGTTTAATGTTTTTTCTTTCCATACAATATCTATCTTTTGAAATTTATTTCATGAAAATCATTTCCATAACAAAAGGTTTCATTTATATTCTTATTTTGTTGATTTGATATTCTGTATTTATGTGCACAAACAATTTCTTCTCATGACAATGTTTTTGCCAAATATCATTTTCAGAAATTAATAAAATACAAACTCTCAATAAAAGACCTTTGGCCCGCTTTGTCACCTATCAAAACGTCATCCGGTCATAGTAATGACTGCGTTGGGAACTTTAGTTGATTTAAAAAAAAATAAAATCAACTTTTAGACAAAGCATTGAAAGATGCTTAGTTCAAAATATTAGCTTCAAATATATTGTGCCAATGAGAGTTTTTCAAAAGTAATAAAAATATTTTTTAACTACATATGCATTCACATTCATTTTCACACCTTTCTCAAGTCATGATATTCTTAATAATGTATCGTCTAGGTCGCAAGCACTTAGGGGCATTGATTTGAGAATATCACTCATTGAAGTACAATATAGTTGTGCGAATCCAAAATCATTTGGGGGATTCAGTATTTTAAACTATGGTAACCGTGTAAGACCTTATTTTGATAAAGTCCACATATAGAAGCCATAAAAACTTCTCCTAGGTCATCGAAACTGCATTGCATTTCGAGAGACACCCTTATTATCCCCCGTTGACTATAAGGAGACCAATACATAGGAGAGAGCCTTGTTTAGACCACATGGTTCTAATGGTAGAAGGAAGAGCATATTATATGCACATGGTGGCCAATTTGTTATTTATGCCTCTTTACTTTTTCTATACATCATTTGTGTGCATTCTACCATATTTTCGTGCAGCCATTCCATTTCTGTATTTTATATGCATAACTACCGTTTTATTACCCATGTCTAGTAATCCCAAAAGTAGAACATCTTTAAACTCAAATGGCCATTAGAGATTATTGAAAACTACTTTTAGGTAAATCCCCATGTATTGAACATAGGCTAGCATTAATCACCACCATATACCATTTACCCTTTTAGGTACATCCCAAATACCAACATAGGCTAACATTTATCGCCACCATATAGCCTTAACCCTCTTAGGTACATCTCGAGTACCAACCTGGGCTAGCATCAATCGCCACCAAATAGCCTCAAACTTTTAAGTTGATTTTATCTTGAGTGTCAACCTAGGCTAGTGTTATTGTGACCAAATAGCCAAAACTATGGTTAATGCCTTTACGGCCAAATAGTTAAAATCAAAGGTGTTGATTAATTAAGGTAGTTAATGAATACACGAACTTGCACAGTGGAATTTCAAAACTTAAAATTAATCCTAAAAGATCTCCTAAACATAAAACATTTCATAGATGCTTATAGGTTTATAAAACGTAATAAAAGAAATCGATCATCTAAGATTAGAGCATTACCTATTGATGCGTGCCTTTCCTTTGGTGCGACAATCCCTTAGAACAATCCCTTAGAACAATCGGATAGCACTTCATTAGCATGAGCGTATAAACCAGGATGGCCTCTATAACCAGTCCACACGGCCCCACCAACCAAAACCTCACATAGAGGAAGAACTTTTTAGTTAACAAGCAGCTATTAGACTGCTCGTAGACAAACCCAAAAATATAAGTAAGAAGGCTCTTTCTAAAATAGGAACAAGCCTTCATAAGAATTCTTGCAAAAATGAAGAAACTCGTGGAGGATCTTGAAAAAATCGCTAAGAAAAGAAGTAAAAACTCATAAGGAAAGGCTTAGCTGAAGTGAGAAATAAAGGAGGAGGAGGAGGAGGAGGTTATATATAAGGAGAAGTTATAGCTCCCCTTTTTAGCAATGTGGGATGGGATTCCCATCCCACATGTGGGGTTAACCACACGGAGCTCTAAGCTCCGCTGGTCCAACTCCCATGCACAACCCGCTTAGGCGGGATGTGCGTAGCCCACAAGGAAATCCCTTACATGCTTGCCTTATCCCACAAGCTGGGCCTTGCAGGTCCTCTCGCAAGCCTGGTATTCGAGATGTGCTGGTGGGCCTGCATTTTTGGCCCACACAAGCACTGCCTAGAGCTACCGGGCTTGCAACCCATCGATATGTACTACCACATGCCCAAGGCCCATCATCACCCTTCCGATGCTCCTGAGCTGCCATGTAGGCCCCTTCCTGTGAACAAATTGTGTTCATAAGGCCCACTCATAACAAAAAAAGATTCTCTTTTGCTCTGCACAAATATATTTTTCCTCAATTCCTCCTTTGATTATTATTTAATTTAACCAATTAATCATTCATCTAATAAGTTTGACTTTCCCATATATTCTCGGTATAGACACAATCTATAAGTTCTTTATTTAGTTCGGTAAAGACCTCATGTATGTAACCTCAAGGATCTCGAAGTATAGAGTCACTAGAGGTTAATCCTAAACTTAGCTTCCCATTAGAGAACCTTTAGTCTTATTATTCCAAATCGATATGTTACCCAATAACTCTAGATGATCAAATGGGATTTCTAGTAAAAGCTTGTGATCCCTTGATATTCAAAACATCGCACACTTGTGACTTTATCCAGTTTTGCAATAGTAACAAGTACAATACACATCATCCATCAAATTAAGTACCATTTAGTTTATTGAGCTTAGATTAAGTGTTAGCTCATGTAATAGCCATAGCTATTTTAGAATTAATCTTGTTCACAAAGAACACCATTCACCTTTATGTATTGAGATTTACTAGAAACTCATCCTCAGTCTCAAACTCTGATCAAAGGTTCTTGAGTGTGTCACGTCAGGAAGAGCCCTTAAGGTACAACTCCCATTATATCACTATATTAGGAGCGTTGGATCCCATCATGACTACTCAGCTTATAATGAACAATCATCACTATACTTGTAATAACTTGTATCATCCTGATCACCAGGGTATGAATAAGTATAACCCAAAGTATAGTAACTCTTGCAAAAGGTAACTAGTATCTTAGGTTTGAGGATACATGTACTGCTATTACAATATGATATGACGCCAACACATGGATATAGTTATTTCAAAGTGTCAGTCTTATAAAGCTCTCTAATGTTTTTCTCAAATACATCCATGTGTTAATTCAAGGTACAACCTTTAGCGCTTGTGGTCGGCTGCTTGGATTAAACCCAAGGGCTAAGCCTACACATGTTAGTCCATCTGCTTCAGTGATGTCCAATCTCAATGAAATTATTACTAAGGATATTTAGACTTTTCATAGTAACATGTGTGTGTGGTTCTCACACCAAATAGCTCCCACTATGTCCTCACACTTTCATGCTATGAAATAGTCACAAACTTTGTCTTATTATATAAATGAACATATACATATACTTATTGGCATATATATAATACCAGCGAAATACATAATTCAGAATTAATCATCAATATGTAACAAATATGCCTTATTATTGATAAATAGTAATATGAAACTGTTTGTACATTAGTGACTAATAAAGATATATCTCCCTAATTACCTTTAAGGGATAGATCATCTAACAAACTCCCACTTATACCAAAGCCAATTGCCCATGTTCTTCATGCCATACTCACTAGCATGCTAGTCATGCTTAACTTATGATCCATAGAGATGTATTCTAAGCTTATTTTCTTTCGAGCTACAATCTCATCAATGAGATGGTATTTTCTAAGTACGCGTCCATTTCTCTGACGAGACCATGGTTCCTTTACCTGAGTAATAGCCCTGTTATTGTCACAATAGACCACTATTAGATTTACAATGTTGGACACCACACCAAGATCACCAATAAAGCCCTTAAGCCAGACAACTTGCTTAATGCTTTAGAAGAAGCTCTATACTCAAATTCAATGGTTGAATCAGCGTTTGTATCTTGTTTAACAATTTTCCAAACAACTGCCCTCCATTTAAGATAAATTTATAACCTGACTAAGACTTGTAATTGTCATTGTTAGAATGAAAACCCGCATCAATGTATCCCTTCACGAAGAGATCACTTTCTTCATAAACTAAAAAATATCCTTAGTCTTTCGCAAATACTTGAGGATAGTATTAACAATCATCTAGTGCTTCTCACCTAAATCAGATTGAAATCTGCTCATGACACTCAAGGCATGTGAGATGTTTGGCAGAGTGCATATCATAACATACATGATGGATCCTATTTTCGAAGCATAGGGTATTCCATTCATCCGTAGTCACTCCTCTTGTGTTCACGAACACTCGGATTTAGAAAGGTTGATTCCATTAGACATGGTTAGGTAACCCTTTCTTGACTGCTCAAGGTTAAATCTGGCCAAAATCTTGTCTATGTACGTACTTTTAGAAATACCTATCAACCTTCTAGATCTATCACGATAGATCTTACACCAAGTATAAAAGTGGCTTCTCTAAGGTCTTTCATGGAGAACTTTGATAACCATGACTTAATTATTTGAATAAAAGGAACATTGTTTCCTATCAGCAATATGTCATTGACATATAATACAAGAAAAATTATTACACTCTTACTAGCCTTCTTATATACACAGGGCTCATTAGCAATTGGCATAAAACTAATTTCTCAAATTATTTTGTCAAACCTAATATTCCAACTCCTTGATGCTTGCTTAAGCCAATAAATAAACCTTTACAGCTTGCATATCTTCAAGCCATACTAGGATGTAAAACCTTCGGATTGTATCATGTATACATCCTGGTCGAGGTTCCCCTTAAGGAACAGAGTTTTCACATCCATCTACCAGATCTCATAATCTTAATGAGCAGCTATTGCAAGGAGTATCCTTGTAGACTTTAGCATGGCTATTGGTGAAAAGGTTTCATCATAGTCAGTGCCTTCCTTAGTACTATAACCCTTTGTAACTAGGCATGCTTTATTGGTAATTAAATTACCATCCATGTCAATTTTCTTCTCGAAAACCCACTTGCATCCTATGGGCTAAATCCCACTTGGAGCATGAACCAAGTTCCATACTTGATTTTCGTACATGAGGTCCATTTCTGACTTCATGGTTGTAAACCATTTGTCAAACTCTACGCCTTCAATTTCCTCCTTGTAATTCTTGGGCACCTCATCTTCCATAAGGAAGATGTGCTTATCATCAATGATGAAATAACTATATCTCTTAGAAACGATTGGAGCCCAACCTGACCTACGCAATGTCGATGTTATAATAGGTTGTTCCATGCTTACACTTTCTTATGTAACAGGTGTAGGATCAATCAGTTGATTGTCTATTTAATCTTCTTGAGTATGCAGCTCAAGATTGATCCCATTAGGTTTAGCAAGTATGTGTTCCTTATCTAGAATCGATCAATCCTAGAAATAAGTACCTTTTTTTCCTTGGAATCGTAAAAGTTATAGCACATAGTCTCCCTAGGGTAACCTACACATGGACTCCTATCTGACTTAGCACCCAACTTATATAAACTTTTCCTCTTTACAGAAGCAGGACATCCCCAAACTCTTAGGTGAGAAAGAGATGGTTTCTTACCATTTAACATTTCATATGGTGTTTGATCAATTGATTTCAAGGGTACTCTATTTAGAATATAAACTGCACTCTCAAGTGCATAACCCCAAAAGGATCTGCTGAGTTCTGCTTAGCTCATCATGGACCAAACAATATCTAGTAGGGTTTATTTCTCATTTCTAACACTCCATTATGTTGCGGTATATAAGGAGTTGTCCATTAGGATAAAATACCATTATCCCTTTGATTATCTTGAAACCCTTAGCTTAAGTATTCACCACCTTGATCGGATTAAAGGATCTTGATACTTTTCCCAAGCTGTTTCTCTACTTCAGTTTGAACTCTTTCAATTTCTCAAAACTTTCAGACTTGTTCCTCATAAGGTATAAATAACCGCACCGTGAGTAATCATCGATAAAGGTTATGAAGTAGATGAAACCTTCATGTATCTTAACACTCATTGGACCACATACATCATAATGTATTATTTCCAAAGTACTTATAGCACGCTAACCCTTTCCTTTGAAAGGTTTCTTTATCATTTTTCCCTTTAAACAAGGTTCACATGCCCCATACAATTCCCATTCCATTAGGCCCAAGTCACCATATTTGTGTAACTTAGTTAAGTGAGTCTCATTAATACAGCCTAAACAACAATGTCACACTTATGAAGATTTCTCATTATCTATCTTTGATTTCTTAGTAATATTCATATTTAGAATTTTAGTTTTAGTATCTAGAAAATAAATTTCATTCAAACACATTCCACAAGCACAAAGAATATTATCACGCTAAATTTGACAATGATTATTTGAAAATAAAATCCCGAATCCTTCTGTTGCTAAACAAACAACAGAAATAATATTTTTAGTAATGGCTAGAATATAATAGCAATTGTTCAAAACTAAAACAATGTCACTAGGTAAACAAAGGCTATATGTCTCTACACCTATTGCAACAACCCGTGCTCCATTTTCAACTCTTAGGTCCATCCTTCTTTCCAAGCCTCCTACTATTCCACAACCTGGGGCTGCACCAGGGGGGTCTTGGGTGGTCAGTTGACACTCCGATGCCGGGAAACACCATGTACAAAGGTACATTTTTCATCTGCAATTCAAGCTTTTAGGTGATATTTTGACCCCTCCAAATGATGAAGAAGAATGTACAGTCGGGGCTTTTCTACATTATATGTGAAGTGGTCCAAAATCTTTGTTGATGTAAGTTGGGCCAAGTAAATCGAATGAACCTTTCTATTTTTTAATATTTTATTACAACAAAATTGATTGTTTATATATCTAAAGCTATTTGCATATTAAATTTTATATAATTATAGTCAAAATATATTTTATAAGTTCTAATATTTAAGTATGTAACCAAATTCTTTTATTAATGTTTTGTATATGAAAATAGTTGTGTTCTATAGTTACTTTTTTTTTTTATCTAAAGTAATAGTTACTTGATCATTCTTCAATTGATCCAATTATGGTATTAGTGTGTAAAATAATATTTATGTTATAAAAACAAAATTATCATAGAAAAATTAATGAAAATATTTATAATCTGCCGTCGACTCAATTTCATATACCTTATAAATAAGATATTTTAATGGTTTTTTGTCATGTCCACAATATTATTAGCCTCAATTTTGACCCCTGGAAGTGGAATCCTTGCATCGTCACTATCCACAACCCATGCATAGAAGTACAGATATTATTACCATAACCAGTATCCAATACCCATGTAGACTCATTAAGAACTATAGAGAAACTCTCTATCATGAACATACCAAGAGTATATGCCTGTTGACTTCTTCTTCACTTGTTTAGAAATATGAGCTTTTAATTCACATTTCATTTCGACAATTTTCATGAGTCTTCTCTTAACCTTAAAAGCCCTCGACTTTCTTTATCTTTTGATCCTCAGTAATAAGTTGATTTCTAAGTTTATATCTTATTTGAATATCATAGTATTCCAATAAGTCTACCATCTAGGAAAAATTACAATAATCTCCGATGCCATAGAAATCTATTTTGAAACTATCATACCTTTTGGGTAGACCTTTCAATATAATCTGTTTCTAAGGCCTCTTGATCATAAGTAATTCCCAATTTCCTCAATTATTCAGAATTATCATAAATAGTCATGGCAAACTCAACTGTTTAGGTGTTAACCCCTACACTTAATGATAGCATGAATCTTTCTGTTTCATCTATCATAACAAGTTGCACAAGTATAAGCTCCATGTCCATGTCTTTCCATAGATCCTTGTACTTTGGAAGCATCGCATTGACCATAAAATTCTTAACGAATTCACAGTCCCTTTTATGCTTCACATATTCATTTATCTGATAAATGAAGTGATCTTCTCTGGGGATTTTTGGATGCGGATTATCCAGCACATAATCTAGATAAAGGGTTTTTAGGAACTTTGTCACATTCTAGAACCACTAATGAAAATTATCTCCTTTAAAAACATTGTTGCTAAAAAGATGCTTATCAGTATTAGTGTTCATTTCAACCTAGATATAAGATAGAAATTGTTCAGATATTAGTAGATGTACATGAATTATATATGAGGTCATTAATTAAACACATATTTCCTACTATTTTATCGATATTCAAAAAGCCCTTCTATTGAATTCGAGAAAACCAGGTCAAACTAATTTTCCGTAGTAGGTAGCATATATAGCCCATCTACTATAACCCCTACTATAGCAGGTCAAGCCATAATAGACAACCATGGTTGAAACCTGTCCATTTGCATTCCATACAATTGCTAGTCTATTTGAGTTCTCTTTCTCGAGATGTGCGTACCCAATCGTACAACTCCTCACATATGTCTCAAATATGGTATTAGTTCCAAATAACCCATTTTAGTTAAGACATTAACCCCAATCTATTCTCATGACCAAACTCATGTTAAGGGAAAGCATGTTGTACATGTCCTTACATTTGTTAATAAGCTTCATATCACTACTTATGATGGGAAGATAATTTATCATCTTAATATTGTGTGGGGATTTTATTAGTGCAACTGGTCTCGCCCTAGTCTAGGACTTAATGATGGATATGATTATGATAATAATAATAATAATAATAATAATTCTCAGCTAGTCGGAATTATTAACCAAAGGGATCCTTCTCAACATAGGTACATCATAATCATTCCATTATGCCAAGACTCCACAAAGTATGAAAAACAAACAAGGTCTATGTTTAATTTCATACACCTATGTCTATAAGTTTTAGTTTAACAACTTAAACCACGATAGTAAAACCATATGCAGAATCCAATTCTCATACCAGAAATAAACTAAGTCCTAAAAGTCCCTTAGATACATTTGAACCTAATACCAATGGAAATTTCCAAGTATGAGAGGCCCCCTTAAAGTAAATGAGCAATCAAGTCCAATCCTTACCAAAATAACCACAGCACCTCAATTCATTATACCATAGACAATTATGATTTAAAGATTTCATTCTTTTAATCGAGTGAAGTACTGGATGACCCTCAATTTAAAACATTTACATGTGTGGTAAAACATTGTTAATTTATATGATAATTACCTAGACTAATGTTCGCCACTTTTTCAACTGATTAGTTTAATAACTTTTTCGTAAAGATTTTGGCTATATACGAATGGTACTGAAAATTTTTCACGTAAAGTATAGGTGTTGTCAATACCACTTATCAAGATAGAAAATGATGATAACTGCAAGTATATAATTGCGATGTAGTTTTAAAAGATATCAATCCCACAGGGAAGGACCAGCTCTAAAGATCAACAAGGAAAACGAAATGAAGAAAATAAAATAAAATAATTTGAAGTTTTGGATAGGAGGATTAGAATGAAGAATGGATAGATATATGTACGGAAGATTAGAGATTCTAATATATAGATTTTCATACGAAATAAGTATAGCAAAGAAAACATGCAAGTTCAACAAAGTTATTACGTTCACTAAACTAATCTAACATAATCGGTTCAAGACACTCAGATGTTCAATGATTCACCGTAGAGCAACACATGAAATAACTTTTCTAAATCTAGAGCAAACGAATCAAGATAATTAAATAAACCTGGACAAGAATATTACTATGCTTAGTACAGGTCGCTCTCATATAGCCATATTTAGCAAGTTACCATTCCAAAAATGTTGTCTCACTAAACAGCGCTAAAATCACAGATCCAGTTATTATACACAATCTCGTTAAGCCCGAAACTACTCTTAAAGTTAACTCCAAAGCATATAAATTGATTAATATAAAAGACTTAACATGAAATACGCATTATGACACATAGACATATAATAAAATTCGAAATAGAAAGTATAAGTAGAAAGCAAAGCAAATTTGTAAGGTATGCAAGTGAAAGCTAAAGTTGATCAAACCGTATCCACTCTTTAATGGGAGTCATCAATTCCCGCAATTCATGCGTCTACTTTGAATTCATTCTCGACCCGTACAAAACCTCCGCTAGGATGCTATTATTTGTGAATATTGAACAAATGAATGTTGAAGAATGAAAACTTTAATTGATAAGTGATTTTCAAGTACACTTATACAACAATTGCTCAAATATGTAGAGAAATGTAGTGATCGAAACAAGGATTAGAATCACTTAAACATTTCCTCGCTAATACTTATAAAAATAGAGAAAACTTAATATTTTTTCTCTCTATCTACGCACACACTATGCACTATACACCATCCCACACTCTCTACACTCCATTCCTCGAAATTGGTGAGGTTTGGAGCCTTATTTATAGAGTTTGAAGGGTTTCTTTTATCCATACAAAGAGTTGTGTCCATTGGCGAAAGATTATATCACTTCTCTGTGATTGGTTAAGAAGCTTTAATCCAATCCACAATGGATAAGCACCTTTTCATGATTGGTTGACTTCTGATAGGTGTCTTCTCGTTGGTAGTTAATGGTGGTTGATCGCTCTTATCTGGAGGTTGGTAGTTAAGAAGATTTGACCAGAAAACTGTAGGAGTCACGACCACGATATACAAGTCATGACCGTGAATACTTGTTTGGCAACTTTCTGTTCTAAAGTATACAAGTGACGATCACGAATGATTGTCACTACCGTGAATTGTGTTTTTCTTCAGAATTCTTTTTGTAACTTTACCGATATTTGACAGCTTCGATTCTATGCAAAATGTTTAAGTTTCATGCATCTTTTTGCACCTTTTTCACTCTTTTTACATAGAATTCCACTTTAGATCATTTTAATCCCAAGATTTACCTAGTTGCTTTTTCATCAAAAACAACTACATACCACATGAAATCTTTTATATGAAGCACAAAAATGACTAAAACTATAGTGTTT
>CATIWQ010931641.1:0-16350 GCA_949673415.1 Euphorbia schlechtendalii | reverse complement strand
GTCCATTGTCTTTTTATATAATCTATCTAAAAAAGGATAGGTGAATTTCAGTTTTATTACAAGTACACTTAGGATAACATATGTCATTATGTTCCATATGTCATTTCATATTACAAAGAAATGAAAATGTCATTATGTTCCATAGTCTTTTCATGTGTGTGTGTGTGTGTGTGTGTGTGTGTGTGTGTGTATCCCTGTTACATACTAATTTAGAAATTCTTAGATGCTAAATCAAAGACTATATATTATAAATTGCAATATATAAACTAGCAAATTTATAGTAAACCACTAATACAAGTCCAAAACTTTTAGCATATATCTCAACATCATCACAATCATCAATCTCAAGATAAAAGAGATTAAGCTTCTGTCAAGAGATTTTATCGACAAAAAAAACTACTGTTTTCACCTAAGACATTTTTGTGTACACTCAATTCACACAAAATCATTATGAAAAGGTAAAAGAATAGATTAAGATAGGATACATTTTATTATGCAAGGCACAAGCAACATCATAACACAAAGAATTGAATATATAAATGCATTTGATATCACATCACAACACAAAGTTCATCTATAAATAACCAAAACATATCCTTCAAAATTACCTGGTTGGCAGAGCTTTTGCGACTGACAGATAGAAGGAACTTGACTGAAGCTGGTCCTAAATCGAGCTAGAGAGATTAGAGATCTAGAGAGTAGAGACCTGGTGAGCTCTTGTGTTAAGAGTGAAACATAGGATTTTATTTAGGTTAAAAGCTTGAACAAACCAGCCACATACCTAGAAAAGAAGAAAGAGGAAAGAAAGTGGAAGAACGAAGATGTGACGGAGGTGGTGGAGCGATGGAAACGGTG
The DNA here is from genome assembly GCA_949673415.1 of Euphorbia schlechtendalii. Lineage (NCBI taxonomy): Eukaryota > Viridiplantae > Streptophyta > Magnoliopsida > Malpighiales > Euphorbiaceae > Euphorbia > Euphorbia schlechtendalii. Next base: position 15,495 of record CATIWQ010931641.1, on the reverse strand, counting down.
GAACGACGGGATGCGACGGAGGTGGTGGAGTTATCGGAGATTAATAGCAGTGAGAACGATTGAGGTTAATGGTAGTATACAATGTATTTGGGGAAATTATAGAAGGGTATTGCGGATAGTTCATGCATAACGACCGTCCGCAATACATATTGCGGACGGTTCATACATAATGACCGTCCGTAACACGTATTGCGAAAGGTCAATACATCACAACCGTCTACAATACGTTATTTTACATCTTTTTTTTGGATAGGCATTGCGGATAGTTTTTACATAATAGCCATCCTTAATACCTTTTTTTTTTAAATTAACACATTGGGGACGGTTGGTTCAAAAGAACCATCCGCAATGCTACGATATTTATAATAAAAAACACATGTATTACGGACGGTTTGTTTGTAAAAACCTTCCGAAATACTTTTATATGCATTACGGATAGTTATTATGTAACAACCATTCGTAATAACTAGCTCCGTATTTTTTAATGCTCATTACAGATGATCTCTTGTAGAATCCTCCCAAAAAGTGCGACCCTATAGGCCCTTTTTCCACTAGTGCTACCCATGGTGTATGCATGATTTTTGTTATGGTTGACAATCACAATCCCTCATTTTACATCCATCTTCTCAACTAGATGGCATACCAGGCACTGCTCGTAAGTAGTGACCTCATTCGAGGCATGATATTTTTGAAGGAATACCCGAGGCATGGCATATTGAGCTTTCCTTGTAGCTTCTGGCTAGTGGGTTGATTTATTAGGACCAAACCACCCTCAGGATTATAGGTCATTCTTTGGGCTGCATTGATATACTTCTCACCACCAAGTCTTAGGGAAGCTCCCTAAGTTAGAAAAACCTAGCAAGCTTGAGAGAAATAATGAATTTACTATGATGGTAAAACCCATTTATTGTAGTTTGTAAATAATCCTCATTTGTAGCGTCTTTTGATAGTTGGTCGTAGAATTGTTGAACAACTTCATAGTGGGTATGTTATTGTGTAGCAATCTAATTCCATATCTTGTGATGATTCAAGATGGAATTGAACAGTTCAGTATTGAGAAAGAAATTGTTAGTGAGAATGGGTTAAGGGAAAATTTTAGCAAGCATTGAAGAGAATCTAACTCTCTCGAGCTTCTCAGGTTGGGTTTCAAGAACGGTGATTTTCTCATATGTTGCCATTTGAGAATTAAAAGTTTGTTTTGAGATTAGGTTAAAAAAACTTTTGCACAAATATGTTCTAGGATATGGGATGCGTAAAGATGGAAGAGGAAGGGTTTATCAAGTTTTATAAGAGAGAGGAAAGACATGGTATCTCAGTAAATCTTCCAATGGAAGTTAATGAGTTTTTAAGGATTTTCCGTTAATAATCCACCTTCTAGTCATGGTGTTATTCATGGTAGAATGTGGAGAGTCAAAAGTAATTTGCGTTTTAAATGTTTCGCACCGTTCTCTCTACCTTTTTGAATTTTGAAATTACTGTGTCAGTAACTTCTTTTAAATGAAGATGCTATCATTTGTGAACCATATGATTTCTCAGAACCTTTGAAAGTCAAGCTTCTGAGGAAATTAGTCTTCTAAGGAATTTCATCTTCTGAAGAATGAACTTTTGTCATCTTAAAGAGGATGTCATTCCTATTGCCTCCCTTAGCTTGCTAAACTAATCTTTACTAAGAGGGATTATAAAGATACATGCCCTTTGTTCACCTGTGGGAACATAGATAAGTTTGACATCTTTCTTCAACACATGATCTCTGATGAAGTGATGCCTTATGTTGACATGCTTCATTCTGCTGTGTTGAACCAAATTCTTTGAGATATCAATGGCACTTTTGTTATCACAGAGAACTTCAATGCAACTTGTCTTGATTCCATAATCTTCAAGTTGCTTCTTTATCTAGAGAGCTTGAGCAACACAACTACCAGCGGTTATATATTCTTCTTCTATTGTGGAAAGAGCAACTAAGGTTTATTTCTTACTTTACCAGGAGACTATTTAATCTCCAAGAAAATGGCATCCACTAGTGGTGCTTTTTTTCTCCAGTTGATCTCTTCCATAATTTGCATCAGTGAATCCCTTGAGAGTGAAGTATCCATTGTTTGGATACCATAGTCCAACATTGGTGGTCCTAATGAGATATCTTAATATACACTTCACTGCAAATAAGTGCTCCTCCTTTAGATCAAAATAATATATAGCATAGTAGTAAACTGCATAGTGTATGTCAGGTCTGCTTACTGTAATATATAGAAAGGATCCAATGATTCCTCTGTATAATTTCTGCTCAATTGCTTTTCCTTTTAAGTTCTTGTAGCGAACATCATCAAAGGCTATAGGAGTTAATAGAGGCTTGCATTAATCCATGTTGAACTTCTTCAAGACTTTTTTGGCATATGTATCTTGACAAATGAAGATTCCATTTGAACTTTGCTTGATATGAAATCCTAGAAAGAATGTCAATTCTCCCATCATGGACATCTCAAACTCATTCTTCATTTGAGTGTTGAATTCTCTACATAGCTTATCATTAGTGACTTCGAAGATGATGTCATCAACATATATATGTACAAGAAGAATATCTTTGTTCTTTCTTTGATGAATAGTGCAGTGTCTATTTTACCTCTGATATATCTTTTGGAGATGAGAAAGCTTGTTAGCCTTCCATAACAAGATGTTGGAACTTGCTTCAATCCATATAAGGCTTTCTTCAGCTTGTAGACATGATTTGGGTGTTTTGAATCTTCAAATCCAAGAGGCTAATTTATATAGACTTCTTTTGAAATAACTCCATTAGAGAATGCACTCTTGACATTCATTTGGTAGAATTTGAAGTACATGTGAGATGCAAAGGCACATAGGATCCTGATGGCATCAAGTTGAGTTACAGGAGTAAATATTTCTTCATAATCAATTCCTTCTTGTTGATTATATCCTTGAGATACGAGCCTTGTTTTGTTTCGAACCACATTTCCATCTTCATCAAGCTTATTTCTGAAGACCCATTTGGTTCCTATGATGGATTTGTTCCTAGGGGATGAAACAAGATCCCAGAAGTCATTTGTAGTGAATAGGTCCAGTTCTTCTTTCATCGCTATTAGCCAACTCTCATCATGCTCTACATCTTCAAACTTCTTTGGCTCAATGATTGAGATAAAATTTAGATGACTTATCATTCTATTGAGTTATCCTCTGTTCAGGATTGGATTTTGAGCTACAATAAGGATAAGTCCGTATGGGTGATCCTTCTTTGTTCTAATCTCCTTTGGAAGATCAGTGTGAGTTGGATCATCCTTGGCTGAGGTTGATGTATCTCCTTAGACTCCTTATGAGATGTTTATCTCTGCTGGCTCATCTTTTATTAATAAATCCCCCTATTCTTGATTAGAGGATTTTTTTATGAGCTAGGTTCTCCATTATCCTCTGAACTACTCTTCTTACCTACATAGTTATTCTCATTGAAATCTACATGTATAGACATTTAAGAGATGTAGTTCTTTTTACAAAAACTCTATAGGCTTTGTTATGTGTTAAGTAGCTAAGAATTATAGCCTTATAAGATTTAGGATCAAATTTACCTAGTTGTTCTTTATTTTTAAGTACAAAACACTTACATCCAAAGGCATTGAAATACCTAGATTAGGCTTTCTGCCATTCTACAGTTCATATGGTGTTTTATCTAGCACAACTCTAATGTTAACTCTATTTAATGTATATGATGTTGTGTTTACTTCTTTAGCCCAGAAATACTTAGGCAAATTATTGTCACTAAGCATAGAACGAGCCATTTCAACAATGGTTCTGTTCTTTCTCTCTACAATTCCATTTTGCTATGGAGTGTGAGGAGCAAAAAAATTATGCTCAATGCTTCTGGCGTCACAGAATCCAGCAATTAGCTTTTTTTTCAAATTCTCTGCCATGATTACTTTTGATCTTCGACAATAAAACATTTTGTTCAATTTCAACTCTATTGCATAGTTTGGAGAAACCTTCATAGCATTCATCCTTACTACTGAGCAAGATAACCCATGTATACCTAGAATAGTCATCTACTATTACCAATGCATATCGGTGTCCACCCATGCTCACAGGTTGTAAATGGTCAGAAAGATCTACATGCACAAGTTTAAGAACTCTTTTTAATGAGAAATCAGATTTAGATTAAAACTCCTTTTGAACTATTTTCCATATCGGCTTACATTACATAAGTGATCCTTTTCAAAGTTAGACTTTGTGAACCCTCAATAAGTTTTTTGCTTGGCTAATTTGGAAAGAAGGTTCATGTTTGTATGTCCCAATCTTCTATGCCATAGCCAAGACTCTTCTTCTTTTATCCCTAAGCAAATATCCTTTTTAGACTTGTTATTTATATCTATCATATAGACATTATTCATTCTAGGTGCAAAGAGAAGAGTTTGGTTTGTCTTACAATCTATAATTGAGCATCCTTTTGAATCAAAGATGACTCTTCTTAGAGTTAAGCAACGCTAAGGAGGTTGAACTTTAATCCATCAATCAATGAGACTTCATCTATTTTGATTTCAACTCTGATTTCTCCTTTTCCTAGGATCTTCCCCTTTCTATCATCGCTAAAGCTTATGCTTTCGCACTTCTTTCGCTCTAAATTACTGAATGAGCCTTCATTTCCTATCATATGCATTGAGCATTCACTATCAATGCACCATAATGTTTGACCTTCTATGGATCTAAGGCTTACCTACAAAAGGAAATGGTTAGAACCTTCGAACCAGTTTCCCTTGGGTTCTGATGCATTGAAAATTAAATTAGTCCATGTATGTTCATCATATTATCCATTTATGTACATGCACTCTGTCGTTGTGTGATTCTTCTTTCTACAAAAGTTTCATTGAATGTTGAACTTCTGTTGCCTCTATGATTTTGGAGGCGGACATAGATTAAATGGCTCTTGAAGTCTTTCCACCTGAGGGAACTCTTCTTCTTTGTTTCACTTTTAGGGGTTTCTTCTGGAAGAGATCATATAGTAGGGGATTATCCTTGCTTCTTGACGTACTAGCCTCATTTGAGTAGTCATAACTTATGGCTTGCTTTTATCTTGAAGCTTGTCTTTGTGGTTGAGATGTGCTATGACCTTAGAGTCTATTCATCCTCTAAACTTTTGCATGCTTTTGAGGATAACTTTTTCTTGGAGACTCTGGCTTCTGAGGTTAATTTTTTCTCATAGCCTTTAGCTCTTGAGGTTGTCCAGATTTTGAAACCTCAACTTTCTTTCGAGATTTGCTGGCATCAAGAAGAGTTATTTTGCTTAAAAGATGTCTTTCAATCAACATAACTCTTATATTGACTTCAACTACATTTAAACCTACCAAAAGCAACCCTCTCTTGTGCTCTCAACATTAGTCTTGAGCTCAATATACCTTTTGTGAAGTGCATTTACAATGTAGTTTCTAGCTTGATCACGAGTTGCAAAATCCTCAAGACCCTTTTCAAGAAGTTTAAGATGCATTCTATTTTTCTTAACTATCTTGTAGACATCCATAAGAACCTGCATAACTTCATTAGGAATCTTGGAGTTAGAGTTTACCTCCTCATTTAGGCAAGAGCGGCTCATGGATGCTTGCATCAAGGATGAGGCTCCTTCTGCATCACTATCAAACTTGATGATGAGAGCCATGCCATCAACTACCATGAAGAAAATTTATGCAATCTCCTTATCACTCATTGAGGTTTCAGGAGATGCTTCTTCTATTAGACATGATGTATACCCTAGAAGCAATTAGGGCAATAATCTTTATTAGTCACTAATGTACAAACAGTTTTAGAATATTATTTATCAATAATAAGGCATCTTTGTTATATATCGATGATTATTTCTAAATTATGTATCTCGCTGGTATTATATATGTGATATTAATTATGTGTATATATTCATAGATATAATAAGACAAAGTCCGGGACTATTTCATAGCATGAAAGTGTGAGGACATAGTGGGAGCTATGTGGAGTGAGAAGAGCACACACATGTTACTATGAAAAGATTAAATATCCCTAGTCATAGTTTCATTGAGACTGGACATCAATGAAGAGGACATACTACCATGTGTGTAGGCTTACTCCTCGGATTTCATCCAAGCAGCCGGTCTCATGAGTTGAAGGTGGTACCTTGAGTTAACACATAAATGTATTCGGTAATAAATTGGAGATCGGTATAAGATAAGCACTCAGAAATAACTATATCCATGTGTTGGTGTCATATCATATTGTAGTAGCAGTATAAGTATCCCCAGACCAGAGATATTGGTTACCTTATGTGAGGACAGGATTTTGTACCAGCTCGCGCGTTCAATGATGGCTGCTTTTCGGGAAATTTATCCTCGAATTACGCAATTTTCGATCGTCCGACGATCTTCAAATGGGAGTTCTCCTTGTTAAAAATAATGTTTGGGACCGTAAATAAATATTTAAAGGCTTTTTTTAGGGGTCCAAAATAATTTAATTGGTTTATTTGGAAATCTAGGTATAAATAAACTTGTATATATACAATATAATTAATGTTGTCCCAAAGAATTCCTAAATACGAATTCTTTGGGCCACCACCCTCGCTAAAGAGTTTAGCATGGGTGGCACCTTTGCTAAAGAGTTCAGCATGGGTGGCCCTAGCTGAACTCTTCAGCGAGGGTGGCCCTCGCTGAACCCTTCAACGAAGGTGACACCCTCGCTAAAGGTTCAACGGGGGGGGGGGGGGGGGTTGCCGAACTCTTCGGCGAGCCCTGTTTAATCCCATCCCGAATTTCTATAAATTCGGGATATTTTTGGATTGAAGGGGGCTAGAAAATTTAGATAAAAAACTAGATTTTCAGATAAAAAGACAACGAGAAAAACTCCAAAAATATTTTCTTTAATTTCTTTTGAATAATTTAGATACAAAACACATTTGGATCTCAAATCTTGATTATTTTCAAACCATTCTTCTTCCTACATTTCTCAAAAATCCTTAGATATTCTCGGGTCTAAAACAAAATTAGAACCCGAGTCTAATTATCTTTCGGATAAATATTTTCTTCAAAGATATTCGGATCCAAAAAAACTTTTGGATTCCAAATTTTAATTGTTTTCAAATCCTTTTTTCATCTACCTTTTCTTTGAATATCCTCAGATATTCTAGGGTCTAAAACAAATTTAGAACCCGAGTCTAATTATCTTTTGGATAAATAAACACTTCTTTTTTCCAATTAAACCACAACTTAAATTAAAATGAACGAGGACTTCCAAAGGCCGAATGGATACGCCGAAGTGGATTCATACCGCAAGGGTAAGTTTCTGAGTTCCTAGAACTGCAAATTCCATGCTCACCTTCTATTTCATCTCATTTTCACTAATAAAATGGACCAACATACGTGTAAATAAAAATGAATTATTTTTATTTAAATTAACAATTTTAAACCGTCGATGTTTTAATTAGGCCACACGGGCCTCGCTAAAATCAAATCAAACATATGTGATATCCCCTGTGCTAACCTTTATGGATGCAGGTTAGATGTATGTTTAGGATTTTATTTTTCCTTCAGGTATTGCACATATTTTTGAGGAAATATAATTAATAGGGTAGCGGGCTGTTGCATCCCCCGATTTTTGAAACCCTTGTAATTCTTATTTTTCGCATTTATTTTCCACATTTGCTTACTACTTTGTGGATGGTTTATTATTTCGCCTTATGGATGGTTTATTATTTTGCAATACATGAATCATGCATATAAAGTATAAAAACGACCTAAGTGCGAATATGCATAACTAATAAAATACGGTTTTCTGTAGATGTAATATAATATGATCACTTAAGAAATAAGCAACTTATCCCGGACACGAATCTCTGTGTTTTAGTAGGTCGTTCCCCGGACGTTAAGCCTCACAGGACTCTAATTCTTGGAAAGAGCTAATCTAGGTGGTGACTCCACACTAAGAGATGGCGGATTCGGATTCGAACCGATCTAAAATGTTTTTTTCTTTCTCTTTCAACCTTTTTCTCCGGGTCCCCGACCTGCTGTGCTTTTTACATAACACCCCGGTGGACCATGCCTATGAACACGCGCGCTCACTGACCACTGCTCTGTGTCGCCCGCTCATAGTGGTGACTCTGTTGGAGATTTTTCGAAAACTTGTTTTTCAAAGGTTTTAGATTTTGGATAAGTGCCGAAAATTATTGATCACATTATTCCATTTTCTCTTAATTATGACATATTCATAATAACGCATTGCAATAGAAGGGATTAGCCTATAAGATTAAGGTACCCTTATTACCGTGAAGCTTTCTCTTGTACTAATCTACCTCCCTAAGAAAAGATAGTACTTGAGTGGGTGGAGCACTTGTTGCCATATCGCATGTACCTCCATCAACCCATTTGGGGAGAGGCTTGGAGTGTATTTTAACGCAACAAGAACCATCTACATCAACAACCCATTTTGTAACCTTCATGTAAATAAACCGTAGGCATTTTCCCTAGGGTGTTACCCAAACACTCGATCATGCATTATATTTTCTTGCAGATGCGCTCCTTAGTATCGTCATGGTACTAAGATGAACCAAACTAGGATAGAGACTTGCCAAAAACCCTACACGCGGGAGTTTTATGGTTGGAAGTTTGGACGTTGCATGCTATGTGATACATGTATACTACTTTCAATTTGTCACTGAACAAATGTCATACTAATCACGACTTTTTGTGCAGACACTTGAACGCACACACTCATGATATTAAATGTACAAGTCACGTTATCATCATAATATCACATACAGGCACAATTGACACTATAGATCGTGTCACCTAGGACAACATACAACCACATAGGGACATCACTTACCCCTTTTTCAATGAGATGTCCACTTGACATCCCGCTATTGGCCTGCACATGGCAATCATACCTTCCTTTTACTGCGTGATGTCCACTTGACATCCGACACTTAGCCCACAAGGGGCAATAATATATCTCACATGTTACCCATGAGATGTCCACTCGATATCCAACTCACAGCCCTTCTAAGGCAATCACATACACCAAAAGCCCAAACGGGGCAAATACCTATCCAAAATCATTTTTCCCACATTAAAGGATATCATAGTTTATGTCCTCAACCCACGCGAGGCAAACTTACTTCAAAAGTCTTACCTTACTAAATCTTCAAGGGTATACGCCTCATACCCGAATCATTCACCCACACGAGGCAATAATTCACGTATCACCACATACCCTCAAATAGTGATGACCACATAGGTATCCAAAAACTCTACCCTAATTGAGTGAAATAACTATATAATTCATTAGGTAGCTACATACGGTAGTTATTTTCATTTTATTAGGGTATGTCACACCGCTTACCTGAAACAATTTTGACCTCCTCATTCCTCAAACCATTAACCTATTACCACATAAGTAACTTAGTCACCTCACTTACACCACTCATATTACGATGTCACACTGATATTGTTCAAATCTCAAATCCAACCCCAGTTGTTGGATTTTCATTTCCACATATTTTCACCTTTACCTAACGACTAACCTGTTTGTTTCAAATAGATTGACATACATGTTATTTCAAATCATGGCATGCTAACCCCTTGTGAATACAGCCATAACATTAAACATCTCACGCATTTCTCGCATCACGAGTCATGTTCTGAATCTTACATGCACAGTCTGATCTTCTTCTTATGTATCTTAGCTTGGAAGAGGCCTGCTCGTCGCCTGGTCCGTGTTTCCCCGATTGTGGCCAATCTAGAGAGGGTTCCATACACTGACTCAAGTGAGGACTCCGTTCAGACTCAGATTCAGTTCAACGCACTGTTATGGCCAGTCCGCAAGGAGAAGGTACAAGGGAAGATCACCTTGTCCGTACTGGACAGAGTTCTCAGCAGTAGTCGGTGAGCACCGAGATTGCAGCTTCCATAAACGCCTTTGCCAACAACGAATAGCTAGCTATGCTCATTCGCCAACACCTTAGTAGGACCTAAAATGCAGTGTCCAACCTAGAGGTCACCCTTAACAATGTCAATCCGACAGGGGGACCTCCTACTTCACTCACAATTCCTCCAACTACCTTTTATCAGTTTGGGGCAGGACAAAGTCAGTTGAACCAAAGTCAATTCTTTCCTAGACAAACTATCCAGCCCGCATTCGCATTAGGGCCTTTCTACTAAGGAATGTCCCAACAGCCTATTCCCAATTGAAGTACTTCTGTCACCTCAGAGTTCCAGGCACCTCAACTGCCCCACTTTGCGGCATAACCCCAGGGGAAATATGGCCCTTATCCAAACACAGGGGATGCCATCCTCCAACAACCTGGAATGGCAGAACTATGGAAATAATTCTTGGCCATTCACGGTGGTCACCTAAAGAACACATACCCTACAAATCCAATAGTCGGGGATGAAGACAGCTTGCCCCCAAACATTGCAATGCCGTAGTTTGAGAAGTACGTAGTATCTGGTGACCCACGAGCTCACTTGACATATTATCAAACAATGATGAGAGCATTAAGGGTCAGCGACCGAATGATGGCTAAGCTCTTCATCGTCACCTTAGGCCACCCCGTCAACGAATGATATAGCCACCTTTCGCTGGACATAGCTACCAATTGGAATAGCCTCGCTCAAGCTATGCTGGAGCACTATGGTTTCAACTCTTAGATGGAAACCACAATGCAACATCTAGAGGCTATAAGGCAAAGGCGGGGTGAGAGCTTTAAATCCTACTATGCACGTTGGATGGCCACACAGGTCAGGCTTAGGGCTCGCTGACTCTACCAGAGATGATAACCAAGCTGTTGGACGGTGCACTGCCATCATACAGGAACAAGTTTGGGTCAGACATGTTCTCGAGCTACTAAGAAGTGTTTGAGAAGGCGGATAGGATGGAGTACTTCGAATCCATTGATACATCTGGAGGGGACTAGCATGAGGGATTATTATATAATAAATTAGCATTTAGCTACTTTGCCCACAGGGCTATTGAATTATTTTGAATAAATTGAACATTGTTTATTTGCTTGATATTTTATCAATGACATCACACATTCTCATAAACATGTTCATAATGTTTTTAGCATGTCTGACACATCATTTCATGAAATTAATTTGGGTATAAATGGATTCCCCATAATTACAATAATTTCAAATGATTTGACTCTTGAGAGAAAGTGAGAGACAAACACATGTACTTAGACAACGCGTGATAGCAATTGCCTCATCATACAAGGATGAAAGATCTCCAAGCACAAAACGTCCACCGACTCAACCAAGAGAACGAAACAAGCAAAGATCAGAACTAGAATAAAACCAAAAATGTCGACCAAGCAACTGGCACAATGTTACAAAGGAGTCAGATCGTTGAGCACGTCAACAACTCCATCACACTGCTCACCACCATTTGTGGGGCGATCAAACAACCGAAATAATATCGCAAAGAAGGAGAAAAATCATTGAAAACGTCAACAACTCTATCACAGCCATTCACAACACCAAACAACCGACGCAACATCACAAAGAAGGAGTCAGATCGTTGAACACGTTAAAAACTCCATCACCACCATTCATGAGATCAAACAACCGGCACAGTCGTTGAACACGTCAACAACTCCATCACACAGCTCACCACCATTTGTGGGGAAATCGAGCAATGATTGATGCCCTAGAAAAGCCAAAATAGATGGCAAAACACTAAAGATAGAAAGGAGTCATATTGTTGAACACGTCAACAACTCCTTCACATGACTCACTACTATATGTGGGGAAATCATCGCACCATCAAAGGAAACACTGATGATCAAGACTTATCATCACATACACCTCAAGCCAACAAAGCGACGCAAGCACCAACCAATCGGTCAGAAACGTTGAACGAGATAACAAATGAAGTCGTGGACATGGACGGTGACTGATCTACCAAATCTACCAAGTCTTACACAATTGCTATCACACATAGGTGAAAGAAATAAATCTCCAAAAAGTAGTACGAATAAAAAATAAATTTATAATTAGCCTATCAATTAACACTCGGTTAATTGAGCAAAAATTAGGGCCTATTTTCAAAACATAAAAAGAATAGTCTGCTGAGAACCCGAAAAGGGCAGCTCAGGCAAAACTTAGGACATTGAGAGAACGACATTAATTAGAAAACCTGAAAAGGCTAATTGATGGCAGGAGTCAAATCATTTGAAACATTTATACCCCTGTTAAGTTCATCAATGAATTGTCATTTTTGATGAATCTTTATGCATAAGTTTATTTTGATTGCTTGCATGCCAATGGTAGAATATCGCAAGTAAACATCCAAAAAATGGAAAAATAAAAAATAAAGAAAAATGAGCCTGCTGGATTGAAAACCTGAAAGGGCGTTCCAGGCAAAAATTAAGACAAGGTTCGATAGATTGAAAACCTGCAAGGGCGATCTATGCAAAACTTAGAACCAAAGAAATATCAAATTCATCATCTCCTCCTCGAAATGGTACGAGGCATCATATACCTTCAACACTTCAGGCAAACGGCTTCCAAGCAATCATCGCCTACACAATGCGGGATCAACGATTCATCCAGACTCTCCTCAAATCAAATCCAAGCTACGAACATGAACCTGATTCAACGAATCCATGGTCGTAGCATTGAGGGAGTCGTCCATGGAATCCCTAACAAGACAAGTCATAGGGGCAACCATGCACCAGCACAAGAGAAGGCCCTTTAATGAACGAAGCCCATGATACCTATAAACGAACATACATCATATGATATATTGTTCATGCATAAAAACATGCATACATTACATTCGCATCATGACATTTACAGGCAAAAACGATGCCGAATCGGGGTAACACCGTCCCGGTAAATAAGAACCTGCACCTCCACATGAGGAACCTACAAACAAGATGATGGCCCACTCAAGCCTAAAGTCAACATTGCAACAAAAGCCTCCTAAAACAACGGAGCAATTCTCGGGACATCCTCGAATTTCTATTAAACTTATTGATTTATCATGTTTTAATTTTTTATTGAAGGGGCAAAAATTTTTACTTCGCATAAACTCGATCAAATAATTAAAAAATTCATAAAATGTATTAACATTACCTTTTTTTTTTCTCTGACTTGTCACAAGAAACAAATCAACATCCGACTAAGGAAATTCAAAACACAATCGAAGAAGGAAAAGGTTATCTCAATGGTTGAAGAATGAAACAGTCTCATTTATCAACCGAAGAATGAAATGGTTGCCAACCACCAAAGGGATGCCACCGAAAGAAAAGGTCGACTCACCTACAAGGAGTAGCAAGGGATTCCGAAGAAAAAAAAGAACAACCCTATGAAGACACGTCACCAAAAAGGAAGGCCTATGTTTGGGAACAAGAAGTCACCAGTCGCACTGGTCAGGTATATTCTCAATCCCTCCGCTCTTTTCGTGTGATAATACTGGTTATACAACTAGAAATTATCACACGAGGGGCAGCTGTGAGTACGGGATTTTGTACCAGCTCGCTCGTTCAAAGATGATGGCTTTTCGGGATATTTATCCTCGAATCACATGATTTTTTACCGTCCGATGATCTTCATATGGGAGTCTTCCTCGTCTCTAAATTTAAAAGGACTTTTATTCAGATATTAATTAAAAAATATATATATAATACAAAAACTACGTAAAACATGATGGAAAACCAGATCCAAGGGCCTGCATAGCCAAAGGCGGGAGAGGCGAACCTCACCAAAAAGGGTTCGGCGAGGCTCCCTTGCCATGCTTTGGTGAGGCACATGGCCTCGCCAAAGTCCCGGTGAGGGGCCTCGCCGGACTTTTTTTCCGGCGAGACCCTTGCCGGAAAATCTTACCTTTTTAGGATTTTTCAGGATTTTCCTATAAATAGTCAGGTTTTTTTCCATTATCAAGATCCCGAAAAATTTATAGATAAAAATAGAACTGCTTCTAAGAATTAAAACGAACATTTTTTTTTACTTTTTACTACAACCTTTTCATCTAAACTAAAGGACGAGGAGGACTTCCAAAGGCCGAACGGATACACCGAAGTGGATTCATACCGCAAGGGTAAGCCTCTGAGTTCCTAAAGTTTCTTTATCTCGTGTTTTCGATATTGTTCTAAATGTGAACCTAGGAATATTTTTATTTCTTTTATTATGTAAATAATGCTGTAATCTCTCCTTCATCTTCATTTCTTTTTTTTATTTGTTTTTTATTTTTATGTTAGAATACCCCCACGACAGATAACAGACCTCACTTTATGTCATGCGGTCATTTTTACTAATAAAATTGACCAACATATGAGTAAATAAAAATGAACCATTTTTATTTAAAATAACAACTTTAAACCGCCGATGTTTTAATTAGGCCACACGGGCCTCGCTAAAGTCAAATCGAGCATACGTGATATCCCATGTGGTAACCTTTGTGGATGCAGGTTAAATGTATGTTTAGGATTTTATTTTTCCTTCGGGTATTGCACATATTTTACGGAAAATGTAATTAATAGGGTAGCGGGCGGTTGCATCCCCCGATTTTTGAAAGCCTTGTAATTTTTATTTTCCGCATTTACTTATTGTTTTGTGGATGGATTTACTGCTTTTTCAATACGTGAATCATGCATGTAAACTCGAAAAACAACCTAAGCACGAATATGCGTAATTGAGAAAATATAGTTTTCTGTAGATGTAATATAATGTGATCACTTAAGTAATAAGCAACTTATCCCGGACCCGAATCTCTGTGTCTTGGCGGGCTTCCCCCCAGAAGTTAAGCCTCACGGGACTCTAATTCTTGGAAAGAGCTAATCCAGGTGGTGACTCCACACTAAGAGAAGGCGGATTTGGGTTCAAATCGATCTAAAACATTTTCGCTTTTCTCTTTCAACCTTTTTTTCCGAGTCCCTAACCCGGTGCACCTTTTTTCAAGTGGACCGCGCCTATGAAATCGTGTGCTCTCAGCCCACCGCTCCGTGTCGTTCGCTCACAACTGAGCTGATAAGTTACCATTCGCATTATGGGGATACATGACGAGCGTCAAAACTCCAACCAATCAAACCCCTTTCTCGTTAGTGTATGGGATGGAAGCAATTTTACCGGTGGAAATGGAAGTAAAATCGCTTCGAGTAGCACTAAAGGCAAGGTTAGAGGAGTCAGAATGGGCAAAGGCCAGATTTGAATAGTCAAACATTATTAACGAACAGCGACTAAAGGCACTGGATCATTTGCAGATGTACCAACACCGCATGGCTAGGGCATATAATAGTCGAATTAGAGTCAGAAGCCAACCATTAAAGGCAGGAGAATTGGTTCTGAAACAAATGAGACCCTCAAATGTGGACCAACGAGGAAAGTTTCGCCCAAACTGGGAAGGTCCTTATGTCATTAAGAAAATCTTGAGCAAAGGAGCTGCCAAGATCATGGACATGGATGGAAACAAGTTCGTCAATCCAATCAATCAAGATAAGCTCAAGCGCTACCACGTGTAAAAATAAAAGAAATAAATTTACAAAAG
>CATIWQ010931471.1:0-37264 GCA_949673415.1 Euphorbia schlechtendalii | reverse complement strand
ATCCTTGGAAATGAACCCCATTATTAGATACAATGTGATGTGGGATACCATAGCGGGCAAAGATATGTGTTTCTATGGACTTGGCTATCTTCTTAGAGGTGATATTAGTGTAAGACTCGGCCTCTACCCATTTTGAAAAGTAGTCGATCGTTACTATAATAAATCGATATCCATTAGTCGAACTAGATCGAATTTCACCAATGATGTCAATGCCCCCACATTGAGAATGACCAATGAGTAGATAAACTTTGAAGTTCAGACGGGGGTGGATGATTAATGTTCTCATAGTTCTAGCATTCGTGGCATTTCCTTACTTCAGTCATGAAATATGAGATCATCGTTGTCCAAAACTAACCTTAGCATTGAATTTTCTTTGCTAGTGCCAACCCATTCATGTGGGGTCCATGATCTCCCACATGTATTCTTTTTATGCAAATGCAGATACTAGGTAAATCTTAGGAGTAAAATGAGCTAAACTAGAATTCTATGAAAAAAGAGTGAAAAGGTGCAAAAAGATGCGTGGAACTTAAAAATTTAGCTTAGGATCGAAGCTGTTGAAGATTGGTGAAGTTACAAGAAGAATTCTGAGTAAAACTCAATTCACGGTCACGATAACCATTCGCGGTCATGACTTGTTTACTTTAGAATCAGAAGTCTGCCAATCAAAGTTTCACGGTCGTGACATGTGTATCATAGTTGCGACATGGACGGTTTTCTAGTATTATCTTTTTAGCTAACAACGGCTAGATAAGCATGATCAACCACCATCAAATGCCATCAACTACCAATGAACAGACGCTTATCAGGAGTCAACCAATCATGAATAGGTGCTTATCCATTGTGGATTATATCAAAGCTTCTCAACCAATCACAATGAAGAGATGCAAACTTTCACTAATGGATACAACCCTTCGTTGGATAGATGCAACCCTTCAAACTCTAGAAATAGGGTTCCAATCCTCTTCAATTTCATGCATTCAAGAAGTGCAGAGAGACAGAGGGAAAACATTAGAGTGCATGAGAGAGATATAGTGTGTGTATAGATAGAGAGTTCGCTACGTTCTTAAGTGTTAGCGAGAAAATGTTCTAGTGATTCGAATCCTTGTTTCGATCACTAGATTTCTCTATATTCTCGAGTGATTATTGTATAAGTGTACTTGAAAATCACATATCAATAAAAGTTTTCGTTCTTCAATATTTGTTTGTTTGATATTCACAAAGAATAACATCCTAGCGAAGGTTTTGTAAGTGCTGAGACCGAATTCAAAGCAGATGCAAGAATTGCGGGAATTGATGACTCCCATTAAGTCTTTTATGTTAATCAAGTTATATGCATTCGAGTTAATTTTAAGAGTAGTTTCGGGGTTGACAATATCATGTATAATCACTGGATCTGTGATATAACACTGTTTAGTGAGCCAACATTTTTGGAATGGTAACTAGATAAATGTGGCTACGTGAGAGCGACCCTTACTAAGTATAGTATTGATGTTGTCCAGGTTTTCATAATTATCTTATTTCGTTTGCGCTAGGTTTAGAAAAGTTATTTCATGTGTTGCTCTACGGCGAATCATTGAAAATCTGAGTGTCTTGAATCGAGTTTATTAGATTAGTTTAGTGAGTCGAAACATCTTTGTTGAACTTGCATGTTTTCTCTGTTATACTTGTTCGTAGTGAAGATTCTATATATTTAGATTCTCTAATCTTCCACATCTATATTTACTCATATTTCATTCTAACACTCCTATCCAAAAAAACTATACCTTATTTTATTTTCTTTTTATTATACTTCCCTATTTGATATTTAGAACTAATCTATCCCTGTGGGATCGATATCTTTTAAAACTACATCGCAACTGTGTACTTTCAGTTATCATCATTTTTCTATTTGATAAGAGGTATTAACAATACCTATACTTTACGTGAACAAGTTTTTGGCACCATTGATATATAGCCGAATCTTGTAAACAAACTATTAAACTTATTAGTAGAAAAGTGGCAAACATTAACAAGATTGTGTATAATCACTGGATATGTGATTATAACGCTTTTTAGTGAGCCAACATTTTGGAATGGTAATTTGCTAAATATGGCTATGTGAGAGCGACCCGTACTAAGCATAGTACTATTGTTATCTAGGTTTATATAACCGTCTTAATTCGTTTGCACTATATTTAGAAAAGTCATTTCATGTGTTGCTCTGCGGTGAATAATTGAATATCTGAGTGTCTAGAACCGAATCTGTTAAAGTAGTCTAGTGTACGTAATATCTTTGATGATTTTGCATGTTTTCTTTGCTATATTTGTTCGTAGGGATAATCTATACCGATTTCTTCTACTCTAATCTATTTATACATTTATTCATTTATTTACCATCATATCCCAACTTACCCAACAAATAATAAAATTATCTATTTTATTTTCTTTCTTCCATTACTCTTGTTGATCTTTAGAATTGAATTCCTTCCTTGTGGGATTGATATCTTTTAAAAATCGAAACTGCATACTTGCAGTGGTCACCATTTTTCTATTTGATAAGCAGTATTGACAACACCTGTTCATATTTTGAACTTTTATCTTATCGGTAGAAAGGTGAGGAACAAGGTTTTTGACACTGTTATCGAATATAATCCCTCAAAATAAATAGAGTCAAAAGCTGGCGATTAGGGACCCAGTTCAACTATCACGTCTTCAAATGTTTCTACCATCATCTTAAGATAAAGATCCGCTTCTGCAGTGTCTCTCACCCTCAAACAAATGGTATGATGAAAGTCATGAACATAATCATTTTGGAAGGCCTAAAGGCAAGAGTCCATGAACATAGTTTAGTATGGCTGGAGGAGCTGAATAATGTCCTATGGTCGTATAGAACAACTCTGCCGAATCACCTTTCCTCTCGACTTATGAAATAGAAGCAGTCAACCTAGTGGACATGGGGACACCTAGCACGGGAGTGGCCAACTACATCGAGGGACTTTCCAATGAAGACCTCCTTCAGAACAATTTAGATTCTCTGGAGGAACAGCGGGACCAAGCCCTCATTTGAATGATAGAGTACAAATGATGTATAGCCCTTATTCGAAATAAAAAAATGAAGTCACGCTTCTTTCAAGAGGGAGAGCTAGTCCTCAACAACACTAAGGACTCTCAAGCTAGAGAAGGGCGAGGGAATATCAACATCAAGTGGGAAGGCCCCTTCAAAATCACTAAAAGAATGGGCCTCAGCGCATACAAGCTATCCAACATGATAGGAAAAGTGCTACCACGAACATGGAACGTGGAATCCTTCTGGAAATTTTATCCGGGGGGATAAGCAGTGTTTAATATTTTGTATACTTCTGTAGAACAATGTATATTTTGACTCAGTATATAAAGATCACCTATTTTTGGCTATTTTTCCACATTTAACTAGAACACTTCGAATAAAAACCCGTAGGTCGCGATCCCTAATTATCCCCTTGGTGCTCTTAAGCTTTGAAATTAATGCAATTAAAGCCCGCAGGCAGCGATCCCTAGTGATCCCCTCAACACTCTTAAGATTTTAATTTAAAGCAATCAAAGCTCGTTAGTGATCCCCTCGGTGCTCTTAAGCTTTGCAATTAAAGCAATCAAAGCCCGCAGGCCACGATCCCTAGTGATCCCCTCGGCCCTCTTAAGCTTTGAAATTAAAGCAACCAAAGCTCGCAGGCCACGATCCCTAATGATCCCCTCAGTGCTCTTAAGATTTGAAATTAAAGCAACCAAAGCCCGCAGGCGGTGGTCCCTAATGATCCCCTTGGCATTCTTAAGCTTTGAAATTAAAGCAACCAAAGCCCGCAGGCCGCGATCCCTAATGATCCCCTTGGCTCTCTTAAGCTTTGAAATTAAAGCAACCAAAGCCTACAGGCCGCAATCCCTAATGATCCCCTTGGCACTCTTAAGCTTTGAAATTAAATTAATCAAAGCCTGCAAGTCATGACCTCTAGTGATCCCCTCGGTGCTCTTAAGCTTTAAAATTAAAGCCGCCAAAGCCCGCATGCTGCGATCCCTAGTATTCCCCTCGGCACTAAAAAGTCGGCAGGCCATAGTCCCTAATGATCCCCTCAGTGCCCTCAAGCTTTGTGATCAAAATGAAAAAGGAAAAAGAGAGAGCCCACATGCCAACATACACACCAAAATGAAAAGAAAACCTAGGTGACATGCCCCGCGGGCTACTTTAGAGCGAAGGCAAGTCCGCTCAACCTTTGTACATTAACTTGGCTAAGACCAAAATACTCTCATGGTAATAATAAGTACTCAAGTGGACCAAAATTAACTAGAAAGGCCACCACATTGACCAAATTAATAATACATACAAATTAACAAAAAATCTAATAAATAAAGGCATGGAAAGGAAAATAACGAAGCATGCAAACAAATCAAACACACATCAATAATTCAAATAGATAAACTTGTGCAAATGTTAAGAGTCCACAAGCTAGACTCGATGGCTATAAAAGTGAATTGTTCATAAGTAAAATGAAATTTAAAGGAATATAAGTAGAACCACAGGAAACTTAAGCCTGCACCTCCTCCTCTTCCTCATTCGCTACCGAGGACACATTTAAGTATGAGGGCTCGGCTGCAAGGGGACCAAAAATCCTCTCATCCTCTTCCCAACTGCCAAGGTTTTTTTCAGGAGGGGAAAGTTGAGAAAGATCATCAATATTAGCCTTAGGAAACTTTGTGTGCATCGCATGAAGAAAGGTGGTGCAATAATTGATGTGATCTTCCCACCAATCCTTGCAAGTTTCTTTTGACTTTTAACTTATACCTAGCCCGATGATAGTCATATTTCTATTGATGGTCCCTCAGTGCAGCTCCCTTCCCATCGCTATCAAGGTGCTAAAAATTAAGGCCTTTATCCACCCTCTCCTAAGGTTTCTCGTCCTCTAGCCTGACCACCTCAGCCTTAGCCTCATCAATGAGGCCCCTCAGCCTCCTCTCTTCACCCTTGGTAGCAGACTTAATTTTGGCCAATGCCGTATAGCGCTTCTCCTTCATGGCTCGTATAGTGGCTATTTGCTCTTTGCGTTTATTCCCAGAAAATTCTAAATCCTTACGAGTCTATGTAAGCTCATCCTCCTGCTTTTTTCCCATCTCCCCGATCTTCTATGCCTCCTGATCCACCTCGATAAGTAAATCCCTCTCCTTTTGCACCTCCTTCAACTTCTTGGAGCTCCCCCGGGATGCTACGTAAGCACACTCAAGCTCCTGCTGAGCCCCTATCAAGGCCTTCTATGAGCGGACGACACGGAGTGATCGATTGAGAGGTGTGGTTGACCAAGGTGTTTTATTGAATATAAAATTACCGGGTCGAAAACCCGGAAGGTTTGATTGAGAAAGCAAAAACATTTTCAAATCGGTCAAACCCTAATCCACTATTTTATAGTGTAGAATTGCCACCTAGATTAGCTCTTTCCAAGAATTAGATTTTTGTGAGACTTAACGTCCGAGGGACGGCCCACTAAGACACAGAGATTCGGGTTCGTGATAAGTTGCTTATTTCTTATTATATCACATTATATTACATCTATAGAAAACCTTATTTATTAATTGCTCATATTCACACTTATGTCATTTTTCAAGTTATTATGTATGATTCATTTGTATTTGAAAGCGATAAATCCATCCATAAAGCGATAAATAAAGGCGGAAAGTAAAGATTAAAAATTACAAAACCTCGAGGGATACAACCACTTGCCTAATCTATTAATTACATTTCCTAAAAAATTAATTGAAATTGCAATACCCGAAGGAAAATTAAAATCCTAAACATACATCTAATCCTGCATCCACAAAGGTTAGCATAGGCTATATTACAATACATTGCACGTTTGCTCGATTTTGGCTTTAGCAAGGCCTGTGTGGCCTATTGAAAAATCACGGTAATGAATTTGTCATTTGAAATAAAAACACGTTGGTTGCTCTATATCTCCATTAATAAAGAAATTATAGCGAAGAAAGAAAAATTACAACATTAGAAATAAAATAGAATAATAAAAATCCTAGGTTCACAGATGAAATCAGAAGAAGAAATATTAGACAATAAGCACGGAATCAGCAGTTCTAAGAAGTTAGAGGCTTACCCTTACGGAGTGAATCCACTTTGAAAATATCCGCTCGACCCTAGGAAGTAGTGCTCGTCATCTTTTAGTTTAGGTTGTTTAAAGTGTGATGTAAATCCCGAAAAATGCTTGCTTAATTCTCAACATCAGTTCCAATTCCAAAAGCTATATTTTTCTCTGAAAATTTCTAGTCCCCATTACCAAAAATTCTCCAAATATTTCTAGAGATAATCCTGAAAATAAAAAAAAGGTAGTAAATTCAGCGAGGCTTGCCAGAAATTCTGGTGGGCCTCGCCAGACTTTTTGGCGAGGAAGATCCCCTATTCCAGCTATTGCGATTTTTTGTATTTTTTTTATATTTTCATGTATTTTTATATTTTTTTGTATTTTTAATTATTTTTTTGAACAAAAGAGAAAAATTAATTAATTTTATTAAAAGTTTTTTTAAATTTAGAGATGAGGAACACTCCCATTTGAAGGCTTCTAGATAATCGAGAATTGTGTGATTCAAGGATAAAATCCCAAAAAAGTCATCATCATCGAACGAGCGAGCAAGTACAAAATCCTACACTCACACCTTCACCATTCAATGAGTTATTGGAAAGGCCTTCGACGTTCAAAGTAGTAAGCACAAAGGGGAAGGGAGACAAGACGAACAAAAAGAAAATGGAATGCAGAAATACAAAGTAAAATGTCAAAAACTCACAAGAAGTGCATGTTGCTCAACATAGGCCCCTAGCTTAGCAGGGCCCATATCATTGAAGCGGGCATCTTCATTGGGCAACTCTGTAAAGCACCCTAGCTCGCTTACCACCACTTGCTTGACTAGAGGCATATAATCCCCATGAACCTTGCGCCATATCTACCAAGGAAGCACCGCATAGCTTAGAATAAGTGTTTGCCACATTTCTACTGATAATATAAAAGTTCTAAATATGAACAAGTATTTTCAGTACCGCTTATCAAAAAGAAATATGATGATAACTGCAAGTATACAGTTGTGATGTAGTTTTAAAAGATATCGATCTCATAGGGAAGGAATTCGGTTCTAAGGATCAACTAGTGTTACGGAAAAAAGGAAAATAAAACAAGTTGAATGTTTTGAATGGTAGACTAATGAATGGACAGATGCATGAACATATTAGAGAAGATGCAAAGCATATAGATATTCCCTCAGAACAAGTAAAGTGGAGTAAAATATGCAAAATAATCAAGAATGTTTTATGCACTAGATAACTTAAACAAACTCGGTTCTAGACACCCAAATATCCTATAATTCATCGCAGAGAAACACATTAAATGACTTTTGTAAATCTAGGGTAAACGAATTATGACACTTATAAAAACCTGGACAACAATAATACTATGATTAGTACGAGTTACTCTCACATAGACATATTTAGCAAGTTACCACTAAAAAAATGTTGGCTCACTAAACAGCATTATGATCACAGATCCAGTGCTTATACACAATCTTGTTAACTCCAAAACTACTCTTAAAGTCAACATGAAAGCATATAACTTCAATAATATAAGTGACGCAAGATGAAATACTCATTGTGACGCATTGACATATCATAAACTTCGAATTAGAAAGTAAAAGTAGAAAACAAATTAAAGTTATAAGGTATGCAAGTCAGAGCTAAAGTTGATCAAACTGTATCCACTTTTTAAAGGAAGTCATCAATTCCTGCAATTCCTGCGTCTACTTTGAACTGGTTCTCGACTCGTACAGAACCTTGGTTACGATGCTACTCCTTATGAATATTGAACAAATGAATGAGAAGAATAGAAACTTTTTTATTGATAAGTGCTTTGCAATTACACTCATACAATAATTGCTCGAATTTGCCGTGAAATCTAGTGATTGAAACAAGAATCGAATAAGTTATACATTTTTCTCTCTAACACTTTGAACTTAGCGAAATCTATATAACTTTCACTCTATCGTGTATCATGCCATACATGTCATATTACACCATTTGCTACATGAAATGGTTGATTTGAACCTCTATTTATAGAGTGTGAAAGGTTGCGTTTATCCAAATGAATAGTCATGTCCATTGGTGATGGGTTGCATTATCTTTAATGTAATTGGATATAAGATTTCATCCTTATCTTCAATGGACAGGAACCTTTTCATGGTTACATTATCTCTAGAAGGTGTCTCTTCGCCTAATAATTGATGGAGGTTGATGGTGGTTAATCGTTCTTATCCGACAGTTGGAAGTTGAGAAGAGTTGATACAACCCATCGTGATTTGCAAGCGTGACATACATGTCACGATCGTGAATGTAAGTTGGTAACTGACTTTTGTGAAGAATGATAAGTCATGATCGTGATAGATAGTCACCAGCATGATTTGGCCAATCACGAGTATGAATCACGATCGTGACATGGTCGTGACTTATGCTTTTCTTCATGATTCTTCTTTACAACTTTACCGATCTTTGACAACTTCAATCCTAAGCCAATTCCTTGCATTCCACGCATCTCTTTGCACCCTTTTCACTCATTTTGCATAGAATTCCATCTTTGATCATTTCACTACCAAGATTTACCTAGTTTCTGAACTTGCATAAAAAACAACTACATACCACGTTAAATCTTTTATATGAAGTATAAAATGACTATAAACCACATTGTATTATGAGTAAAAATATCAAGATAATAAGTGTAATTATAACATAGCACACCCCTACACTTAACTTTTGCTTTGTCCTAAAGGTAAACACAACGGAAGTGTAAAAAATAGTAATTCAAGTTCGTACCTCATTTGGCAAAAGACTATTGTAATGAGTACCACATTCCCACATTCAAGTAAAGTATATGAAATTTCCAAAAAATTAGTAATGTGCTATTTATATAGTCAAGTTGCATACCCTTTCTTTTAATGGAGGGCCAACCGAATTGCATCTTCATATAAGCGTTATATGCTCGCTAGAATATCTCCTTCTCTCAAGTATAGTATAAAGTATAAATGAAAAAGGGAGAACACTTTGAAAATATTGATCTCAAGGCATTATTAGGTAACCTAGGATGCTATACACTCTTAGTGGATGCATTTTATGCTCTATATCACTTTCTCTTTTTTTAAGCATATATTTTTGAAGTACAGATTTGTACGATGCACCCATTTTTCATGCTATGCTACTTTTTCTTTTTTTTCACTCATTGAATGGTTGAAGTTTCTACTCCATACCATTCCTCACCATTTGCATAACTCATTGGTTATCCTATCTTTCTTTTGATTTTTCTCTCTCAATATCCTCATCCTTTATTAATCACTTTCAAAGTATTATGTCTATAGTTTCCCTACACTTTAGACACACTCAATACTTATAAAACGTATTCGAGAATAGCATATCAAACTCATAGAAAGAACACTACTAGATATTACTCCACTCAAAACTTATTGGTAGCATTAAACTAAAATTATATAACTTATAGTAATTCATGTTGCACTGAAATATATATCAAAACTTACATGGAATGTTGCTATTGAATATTACTCACCACTCATACTTGCCAAATGCTAAATGTTGTGCTAATCTACTAAAGCGCTCACACTCTCAATGTGTGCTTATAGTTGAAAAAAAAATTTGTTTGATATTTGCACTAACATTGAACTTTTAATACCTAACACTCACAATAACCTTGGAACATATGTTAGTATAGTATAGGTATGGATAAGGTATAAACAACACAAAATCAAGAAAATTTTTCATTCTTCAATTTTTTTAATTTTATTTCCTTTTTTTAGATTTCTGGACAAGTGCCCACCCCACACTAGAGAATACAATGTCCTCATTGTGAGAGACTTAACTAGAAAAGAAAAAATGAAAAGCAAACAACAAGTCTAAAATTTGAAAAAGAAAAGAAAAGAAAAGAGTCAACCCGTTTATTGTGAAGGAGAATCCAAGGGACTAGGTGTAAATTGAATATTTCATTTTCTAAAGAACGATAGTAATTTTTGAAACATTGACTTATTACTCTTTTTCAAAATTTTCATACTTTCTTCATTACTCCAAGTTCCTCTTGGCAATTGTCTAGTTTTCACTGCATATCTACCTTCCAATCTTCCGGTGCTTTTTCTTCTTCATCTTCAACTTCATCTTCATTCATCGGAGCTTTACCAAGATGTTGTCTAGCAATTGGATAGGGTGGGCTAGTGGAAGTATCCTCATGAGTTGAGATTAGTTTCCTTGTTCGGTTGGAGTAGGAGTAGAAAGAAAAGATACCATCGTTCTCTTGAAAAGTTTGGTATTTTTCAAGTAATTCCCATCCATATATCCAAAATACTCACCCGGTTGTTGAACATAGGGAACTTCTTTTCACGTTCCCATTACAATGGCGGTTATAATTTTGGCCGCCCTAATCTTATTCCTCATGCTTGTTGAGTTTTTCTTCATCATGTCCCATATGATATCCATGAACTCTGCTTTTTGCTTCTTCATCGCACAAGAAAGAAAAAATAAATCCCTCTTTTACACCTTCATGTTCTCCACCCGATAAAATACCGAAATGGCAATGTATTTGTGGAGTAGGAGATTACATTCATCCTTAATAAATTTATTTGGGGAATTTTTGGGATCGAAAACTTGCTTACCCATCAAATCTTCCCAAACTCAATTTGCTTTAAACTAATCCATCATACTTGATGAATTTTCAACATCGAAACCAAACGAAGTATTCATCATATCTCTTGTAACGGTATACTATTTTCCTTGATTGTGAAATTGAATAGCCCTCTTCTTATTGTCTTCAAAGTCGAATGTCACAAGACATTCCAAAATCCACTCACAATTTAGGGGAAATCGCATCCCACAAATTTGCTTAATCCAAGATCAGAGATATACATCCCCATCTTCTCATGGAAGCCCAATGTCTCCAAGAAGACCAATCAAGAAAGATCATGCTGGTTATCTCTAATTTGTTTAGATTTTGAAATCTTTTCCCTTCCTCACGTGTCTTGATAGGAAAAGGATAACTGTATTCTTCTTGATAATTTGGGAGTTCACTTCTTTGTTTGGTGGGTTTCTTAACACAAGTCATGATTGTGTTTGAAGTAAATTTTGAAAAGGTTGTGAATTGTAGAAGAATAGAGATGGTTGTGAAAGAATTAGAACTTGAGAAAGACTTGTAGAAAGGTTATGGTGGTTATGGGTTCAAACTAGTCTATAGAGTTCTAATAGGTCTCTAATTGGTCAAAATAGTCAATATAGTCATTTTCTCTTCAAACTAGCCATTAATGACGGTTTCAGCCATCTACCACCTATTAATCGTGATCTGCAATGGTCAAATTTTTCCCGTGTCCTGATCGCAAAGGCATGTCAGAATCATGATTTCCTTCAAAACAGGAACAAAAGGTTTTGTTATATGACTCCACGAGCGCAATCTATAGTCATGATCGTGACCTTCTTTAATCCTTCTATTTCTTCAATATTTAGACTTAGTACGTAGAAAAATGTAGTCTCCCAGTATTTGATTTTCAAAATGCACTTGCCTTACTTGGAAACTTGATTACTAGAACGCACTTGCCTTCCCCGGTAACGGTGCCAAACACTTATTCGCCACTTTTATACGGATAATATAAAACTTCTAAATATGAACAGGTGTTGTCAGTATCGCTTATCAAATAGAAAAATGATGATAACTGCAAGTATACAGTTGTGATGTAGTTTTAAAAGATATTGATCCCACAGGGAAGGAATTTGGTTCTAAGGATCAACTAGAGTTACGGAACAAAAGAAAATAAAATAAGTTGAAGGTTTTGAATGGTAGACTAATGAATGGACAGATGCATGAACAGATTAGAGAAGATGCAAAGCATATAGATATTCCCTAAGAACAAGTATAGTGGAGTAAAATATGCAAAATAATCAAGAATATTTTATGCACTAGATAACATCAACAAACTCAGTTCTAGATGCCCAAATATCCTATAATGCATCACAGAGAAACACATGAAATGACTTTTCTAAATCTAGGGTAATGAATTATGACACTTATAAAAACCTTGACAATAATAATATTATGCTTAGTACGGGTCGCTCTCACATAGCCATAGTTAGCAAGTTACAACTCCATAAATGTTGGCTCACTAAACAGCATTATAATCACAGATCTAGTGATTATACACAATCTTGTTAGCCGCGAAACTACTCTTAAAGTCAACCTAAAAGTATATAACTTCATTAATATAAGTGACGCAAGACGAAATACTCATTATGACTCATCGACATATCATAAACTTCAAATTAGAAAGTATAAGTAGAAAATAAAGTAAAGTTGTAAGGTATGCAAGTGAAAGCTATAGTTGATCAAACCGTATCCACTCTTTTAATGGGAGTCATCATTCCCGCAATTCTTGGGTCTACTTTGAATTCGGTCTCAATTCGTATAGAACATCCGTTAGGATGCTATTCCTTGTGAATATTTTACAAATGAATGTTGAAGAACAGAAAATTTTATTGATAAGTGCTTTGCAATTACACTCATACAACATTCTCGCTCGAATTATTTGAGAAATCTAGTGATTGAAACAAGAATCGAATCACTTATACATTTTTCTCTCTAACACTTTGATCGTAGAGAAATCTATATAACTTTAACTCTCTATCATGTATCATGCCATACATGTCATCTTACACCATCTACTGCATGAAATATTTGATTTGAACCTCTATTTATAGAGTGTGAAAGGTTGCATTTATCCAAACGAATAGTCATGTCCATTTGTGAAGGGTTGCATCATCTTCAATGTGATTGGATGCAAGATTTCATCCTTATCTTCAATAGATATGCACTTTTTCATGGTTGCATTGTCTCCAAAAGGTGTCTTTACGCCTGACAATTGATGGTGGTTGATCGTTCTTATCCAATGGTTGGAAGTTGAGAAGATTTGATCAAACCTGTCGCGATTCACGAGCATGACATACATTTCAGGATCGTGAATGTAGGTTGGTAACTGACTCTTTGTGAAGAATGACAAGTCATGATCGCGATAGATACTCGCGAGCGTGATTTGGCCAATCGCAAGTAGGAATAAAGATCGTTACATTATCGTGACTTATGCTTTTCTTCATGATCCTTCTTTGCAACTTTACCGATCTTTGACAACTTCAATCCTAAGCCAATTCCTTGCATTCCTCGCATCTTTTCACACCCTTTTCACTCTTTTTGCATAGAATTCCATTACCTAGTTTCTGCACATGCATAAAACACAACTACATACCACGTTAAATCTTTTATATGAAGTATAAAATGACTCCAAACCACATCGTATTATGAGTAAAAATACCAAGATAATAAGTGTAAATATACACTTAGCACACCCCCACACTTAACTTTTGCCTTGTTCTCATGGTAAACACAACAGAATTGTATAAAATAGTAATTCAAGTTCATACCTCATTTGGCGAAAGAGTATTGTTACATTCAAGTAAAGTATACGAAATTTCCAATAAATTAGTAATGTGCAATTTGTATAGTCCAGTTGCATACCTTTTCTCTTAATGGAGGGCCAACCGAATTGCGTCTTCATATAAGCGTTATATGCTCACTCAAATATTTCCTTCTCTCAAGTATGGTATAAAGTATAAAGGACAAAGGGATCACACTTTGAAAATATTGATCTCAAGGCATTTTTACCTAACCTAGGATGCTAAACACTATTAGTGGTTACATTTTTAACTCCATACCACTCTCCCCTTTTTTTAGTGGTCGCATTTTATGCTGTACTTTGCACCCATTTTTCGTGCTATGCTACTTTTTCTTTTTTTTCACTCAATGAATGATTGTAGTTTCTACTCTATACCATTCCTCACCTTTTTCATAACTCATTGGTTATCCTCTCTTTCATTTGATTTTTTTTCTCTCTATACCCTCATCCTTTATTGATGACTTCCAAAGTATTATGTATACTTTCCCTACACTTTAGACACACTTAATACTTATAGGACGTATTCAAGAATAGCATATAAAACTCATAGTAAGAATAGTAAAAGATATTACTCCACTCAAAACTTATCGGTAGCATTAAACTAAAACTATATAACTTATAGTAATTCATGTTGCATTGAAATATATATCAAAATTTACTTGGAATGTTGCTATTGAATGTTACTCACCACTCATCCTTGCCAAATGCTAAATGTTGTGCCAATCTACTAAAGTGCTCAGACTCTCAACTTGCGCTTATAGTCGAAACAAAAAATTTTTGTTCGAAATTTGCACTAACATTGAACTTGTAGTATCTAAAACTCACAATAACCTTGGAACATATGTTAGTATAGTATAGGTATGAATAAGGTATAAACAACACAAAATCAAGAAAATTTTTCATTCTTCAATTTTTTTAATTTTTTTCCATTTTTTGGATTTCTAGACAAGTGCCCACCCCACACTAGAGAACACAATGTCCTCATTGTGAGAGACTTAACTAGAAATGAAAATATGAAAAACAAAAAACTAGTCTAAAATTTGAAAAAGAAAAGAAAAGAAAAGAGTAAACCCATTTATTATGAAGGAGAATCTAGGGGACTAGGTGTAAATTGACAATTTTATTTTCTAAAGAATGATAGTAATTTTTGAAGCATCGACATATTACTCTTTTTTAGAATTTTCATGTCTTTCTTAATTACTCCAAGTTCAGCTTGGCAATTGTCTAGTTTTTGCTGCATATCCGCCTTCCAATCTTTCGGTGCTTTTTCTTCTTCATCTTCATCTTCCTCTTCATTTATCAAAGCTTTTCCAAGACAATATCTAGCAATTGGATTAGATGGGCCAGCGGAAGTGTCCTCATGAGTTGAGATTAGTTTCCATGTGCGATTGGAGTAGGAGTAGAAAGAAAAGATACTATCGTTCTCTTGAAAAGTTTGGTATTTTTCAAGTAATTCCCATCCATATATCCAAAATACTCACCCGGTTGTTGAACATAGGGAAGTTCTTTTCGCACGCCCATTACAATGATGGTTATAATTTCAGCCGCCCCAATCTTATTCCTCATGCTTGTTGAGTTTTTCTTCATCATGTCCCATATGATATCCACAAACTCCGCTTTTTGCTTAGTCATTGCGCAAGAGAGAACAAACAAATCCCTTTTTTAGACCTTCGTGTTCTCCACCTGACAAAATATCGAAGTGGCGAGGTATTTGTGGAGTAGGAGAATAATTCATCCTTAATCAATTTATTTGGGAAATTTTTGGGATCGAAAACTTGCTTACCCGTCAAATGTGCCCAAACTCAATTTTCTTGAAAAGAATCCATCATACTTGATGAATTTTCAACTTCGAAACAAAACCAAGTATTCATCTTATCTCTTGTAACGGTATATTGTTTTCCTCGATTAGGAAATTGAATAGCCCTCTTCTTATTGTCTTCAAAGTCGAATGTCACAAGATATTCCAAAATCCACTCACAATTTTGTGGAAATCACATCCCCACATATTTGCTTAATCCAAGATCAGAGATATATATCCCCATCTGCTAATGGAGGCCCAATGTCTCCAAGAAGGCCAAGTCAAGAAAGATCATGATGGTTATCTCTAATTTGTTATGAACTTGAAATCTTTTCCCTTCCTCACTTATCCAGATAGAAAAAGGACGACCGTATTCTTCTTGATAATTTGGGAGTTCTCTTCTTTTGTTGGTGGGTTTCTTAACTCGAGTCATGATTATGTTTGAAGTAAAGTTTTAAAAGGTTGTGAATTGCAGAAGAATAGAGATGGTTGTGAAAGAATTAGAACTTGAGAAAGACTTGAAGGAAGGTTATGGTGGTTATGGGTTCAAACTAGACTATGGAGTTCTAATAGGTTTCTGATTGGTCAAAATATCCAATATAGTCGTTTTCTCTTCAAACTAGCCGTCAATGGTGGTCTCAGCAATCTAGCACCAGTTAATCATGATCTGCAATGATCATATTTTTCCCGTGTCCCGATCGTAAAGGCATGTCTCAAACATGATTAACTTCAAAAGAGGAATAAATTGTTTTGTTGTATAACTTCATGAGCACAATCCATAGTCGTGATCGTGACATTCTTTAATCCTTCTATTTCTTCAATTTTTAGACTTAGTACCTAGAAAAACGTAGTCTCCCAGTATTTAATCTTCAAAATGCACTTGCCTTCCTAGGAAACTTGATCTCGAGAATGCACTAGCCTTCCCCGGCAACGGCTCCAAACACTTGTTCACCACTTTTATACTGATTATATAAAAGTTCTAAATATGAACAGGTGTTGTCAGTACTACTTATCAAATAGAAAATTGATGATAACTGCAAGTATACAATTGCGATATAGTTTTAAAAGATATTGATCCCATAGGGAAGGAATTCGGTTCTAAGGATCAACTAGAGTTACAGAACAAAAGAAAATAAAATAAGTTGAAGGTTTTGAATGGTAGATTAATGAATGGATAGATGCATGAACAGATTAGAGAAGATGCAAAGCATATAGATATTCCCTAAGAACAAGTTTAGTGGAGTAAATATGCAAAATAATCAAGAATATTTTATGCACTAGATCACTTCAACAAACTCAGTTCTAGATGCTCAAATATTCTATAATTCACCGCAGAGCAACACATGAAATGACTTTTCTAAATCTAGGGTAACTAATTATGACACTTATAAAAACCTGGACAATAATAATACTATGCTTAGTACAGGTCTCTCTCACATAGTCATATTTAGCAAGTTACCGCTCCAAAAATGTTGGCTCACTAAACAGCATTATAATCACAGATCCAGTGATTATACACAATCTTGTTAACCACGAAACTACTCTTAAAGTCAACTTGAAAGCATATAACTTCATTAATATAAGTGACGCATGATGAAATACTCGTTTTGATACATAGACATATCATAAACTTCAAATTAGAAAGTATAAGTAGGAAACAAAGTAAAGTTGTAAGGTATGCAAGTGAAAGCTAAAGTTGATCAAACCGTATCCACTCTTTTAATGGGAGTCGTCATTCTCGCAATTTTTGCATCTACTTTTAATTCGATCTCGACTCATACAAAACCTCCATTAGGATGTTATTCCTTGTGAATATTGAACAAATGAATGTTGAAGAACTAAAAATTTTATTGATAAGTGCTTTGCAATTACACTCATACAACATTCGCTCGAATTTGTGGAGAAATCTAGTGATTGAAACAAGAATCGAATCACTTATTCATTTTTCTCGCTAACACAGTGAACTTAGAGAAATCTATATAACTTTCACTCTCTATCATGTATCATACCATACATGTCATCTTACACCATCCACTGCATGAAATGTTTAATTTGAAACTCTATTTATAGAGTGTGAAAGGTTACATTTATCCAAACGAATAGTCATGTCTATTGGTGAAGGGTTGCGTAATCTTCAATGTGAGTAAATGCAAGATTTCATCCTTATCTTCAATGGCTAGGCACTTTATTGCGGTTGCATTGTCTCCAAAATGTGTCTCTATGCCTGACAGTTGATGGCTGTTGATCATTCTTATCCGGTGGTTGGAAGTTGAGAAGAGTTTATCAAACCCATCACGATTCATGAGCATGACATACATGTGGTCGCCACTTTTCCATTGATAAGTTTAATAACTAATGGTTCCAAGAACTTGTTCATGAGACTTGGCTACACTCATTTTGCAAGGCTTATCCTCAAATAATGATGCCAAAAACTTGTTCACGAAAAATGTAGGTGTTGTCAATACCTCTTATCAAATAGAAAATGATGATAACCGCAAGTATATAGTTACAATGTAGTTTTAAAAGATATCAAACCCACAGGCAAGGAACCAGGTCTAAGGAATAACAAGGAAAGATGAAGTAAAAGAAAATAAAAATAGATTTGAGATTTTTGGATAGGAAGATTAGAATGAAAAGTTGAGTAAATATAGATTTGGAAGATTAGAGAATTTAAATATATAGAATCTTCGCTACGAACAAATATAGCAGAGAAAACATGCAAGTTCAACAAAGATATTACGACTCACTAAACTAATCTAACAGACTTGGTTTAAAACACTCAGATGTTCAATGATTCGCCGTAGAGTAACACATGAAATAACTTTTCTAAACCTAGAGCAAACGAAATAAGACAATTATGAAAACCTGGACAACATAAATACTATGCTTAGTACGGGTCGCTCTCACATAGCCACATTTAGCAAGTTACCATTCCAAAAATGTTGGCTCACTAAAAAGCGTTATATCATAGATCCAGTGATTATACACGATATTGTTAACCCCAAAACTACTCTTTAAATTAACTCCAATGCATATAACTTGATTAACATAAAAGACTTAGCATGAAATACGCATTATGACACATAGACATATCATAAACTTCGAAATAGAAAGAATAAGTAGAAAGCAAAGCAAAGTTATAAGGTATGCAAGTGAAAGATAAAGTTGATTAAACCGTATCCACTCTTTAATGGGTGTTGTCAATTCCCACAATTCCTGTGTCTGCTTTGAATTTGGTCTTGGACTGTACAGAACCTCCTCTAGGATGCTATTCTTTGCGAATATCGAAAAAACGAATATTGAAGAACTAAAACTTTTATTAATAAGTGATTTGCAAGTACACTTATACAACAATCACTCAAGAATATAGAGAAATCTAGTAATAGAAACATGGATTCGAATCACTTAAACATTTTCTCGATAACACATAAGAACGTAGCGAATTTATCTACACAGACTATATGTGACTCTTTATTTGCACTCTAATTCTACACACATCCAATGCTATGAAATTATGATGGAATGGAGCCCTATTTATAGAGTTCGAAGGGTTGCATCTATCCAAATGAAGGGTTGTATCCATTGGTGAAAGATTGCATCTCTTCATCCTGATTGGTTGAGAAGCTTTGATATAATCCACAATGGATAAGCAACTTTTCATGATAGGCATCTATTCATTGGTATTTGATGGTGGTTGATGGCGGTTGATCAAGCTAATATGGTGGTTGTTAGTTAAGAAGATAATACCAGATAACTGTCCAAGTCGCGACCGCGATACAAATGTCATGACCGTGAATCTTTGATTGGCAGACTTCTGTTTCTGAAGTAAACAAGTCGCGACCGTGAATGATTGTCGCGAACGTGAATTGATTTTTACTTAAAAATCTTCTTGTAATTTCATCGATCTTTGACAACTTTGATCCTAAGCCAAATCTTTAAGTTCCACGCATCTTTTTGCACCTTTTTCACTCTTTTTTCATAGAATTCCACTTTAGATTATTTTACTCCCAAGATTTACCTAGTATCTACATTTGCATCAAAAACAATTATATACCATGTGAAATCTTTTTTGTGAAGTATAAAAATGACTAAAACTATAGTGTTTAATGGGTGAAATTAATGTGATAATAAGTGTAATTATACACTTATCAACATGTCACGATCGTGAATGTAAGTTGGTAACTAACTCTTTGTGAAGAATGATAAATCGTGATCGTGATGGATAGTCGCGAGCATGATTTGGCCAATCGCGAGTAGGAATCAGGATTGTGACATGGTTGTGACTTATGCTTTTCTTCATGATCCTTCTTTGCAACTTTACCGATCTTTGACAACTTCGATCCTAAGCCAATTCCTTGCATTCCACGCATCATTTTGCACCTTTTTCACTCTTTTTGCATAGAATTCCATCTTTGATTATTTCACTCCCAAATAAAAAACAACTACATACCACGTGAAATCTTTTATATGAAGTATAAAATGACTCTAACCCACATCGTTTTATGAGTAAAAATATCAAGATAATATGTGTAATTATACACTTATCAATAAGAAGTTAAACATGTATAGAAGAAAATCAAAGCATTAGGAATAGAACTTAACAAAGGCGGATCAGACCTTACCCATTGCACCTGATCTTCCTCACTGATCAGGCCTTTCCCAGCCTTACTCACCTTCCTAGCAACATCAACCTCACCTTAGGACCTCTTTTAGCCCCTCTCCCGAATCTCAACGCCTTTGGAAGGCACTTGAGGTCATGTTGAGTGCTGAGGTATGAAAGATGCTTTCTTCGATGTGGTCTCAATAATGACAAGCTCCTCCTCCTCAGCCTTCCGAGGTCGTACAATAGCCAAGGGATCTAGAATCCCCTTGTAAAGAAGTTGCTGAGCCCATCCACTAGTTGAGGGACCCTCCAACCTCGGTGTTGCTTGAGCCTCTGTTGCCACCCTCTTCTACACCTCAACGTGGGCGACCCCACCACCCCACTAGCAATGCTCATAGGGGTTGCTTCCTTGGATGCTTGAGTCTGCGCCGCCACAACTGGAAGAATAATTTTAGGTATCTACTTATTATGTCCCATACCTATAATAAAAAAAGGAAATATATCAGCAATAGAAGACCTTACCATCCTCAGGATTCAGATAAGTGTAAATGATAGTCCCGTTGTCCATCCAATAGAATAGCCCATCCCCCTGACCCAACAAAAACTCGGTAACGTGCCAATGGAGGCTAGGGAGAATCCAGCGCACTATGTTAGCCTCTCTCTGCTCTTGGGATTCAAATCTGCTGCCTCCTCTAGGTTTAAGAATTCTCAAGGTCCCAATTCCATGGGCAATGAAAAGGAAGGTTCCCGTCCTTCAACGGGTTAGGTGCACCTTCCTTAACGACTTCCGGCATAGGAAATATGTAGTACCACTTATCTTTGAAATCCCTCACATGGGATTTCTTCCCCACAGGCTTTGAAGTTTATTCCCTCGTACTCCCCCAATACACCAATGCACCAACATACTTGATCTTTGGGTGGAATAACAATCGAAAAACGGGCCCAGTTAACATAAACCTGAGCTCGCGACACATCCTTAATAATGTTGCTAAAGTAATCCAAGCATTTGGATGAAGTTTCTCGGGGTACAGAGTGAGCTCCCTCAGCACAACTACCAACCCCTCGTCCATGGGAAAACAGAACCCCCACTTCACCTGTTGCGCTAGAACAGGGACGTAGTTGGGCGTAGGCGGATACCACATAACTTGATCCCTCTCGGGCCTAAAGCCATTGATGCCGCGCGAGGCATCGAGTAGAATTTCATACGAGTTTGTGGCTTCTTTTGCCGAAATAGTAGAGGGTGTTTGGAAATCAACGCCTCAGTGGAAAATGGGGAGGAACCCAATCACAAGCTCATGGGAGGAAGCGGACCCCAAACCACCGCCAACCATCTCAAATTTTGCTAGGGGTAGGCCAACCCCAAGAGAATTTGTGAAGGTAAAATCTTTCAATGAAGAAGTGTAATCCGGCGAATATGGCGAGAATGAATCGGTCCAGTACCTGACGTTTTACTGGCGCCAGTTCAAACGGGGGAAGAGGGCACAAGAGTCGGTGGACTCACTTAACATAATAAATGATTCGAATACAAAGAAGATAGGGAAATACAAAGCAGAGAATAACAACAAATAAAGGGAGCAAAGGAGAAAGGAAACTTACTAAGAATTTTCAAACAAAGGAGGTTATGAGGAGAATAGAAGGTCGTCGGAAAAGGTCTTAAGACAAAAGATAAAAAGAAGTAAAAAAGAGATGGAAAAAGTTTCCCCAAATGAGGAAAGAAGTTTTATAGAAGCAGAGCAACGCGGATTCCAAAGTGGTTCCA
Source organism: Euphorbia schlechtendalii (assembly GCA_949673415.1). Lineage (NCBI taxonomy): Eukaryota > Viridiplantae > Streptophyta > Magnoliopsida > Malpighiales > Euphorbiaceae > Euphorbia > Euphorbia schlechtendalii. Next base: position 15,574 of record CATIWQ010931471.1, on the reverse strand, counting down.
CAAAATTTAAACCGATGTAATAATGAGATTTCAGAAAGGCGACGGATGGGAAGAGACGCATTTATGTAGAATGGTCACGCTTATTACTAGCTTTTGACATGAACCACGCATGGGTTGGAGCGCTTGCCCATCACTCATTCGGCTGTAAAAGAGCCTCAGCTAAACCAATTGGGGGGACACTTGATACTAGGGCCCCACTAGCCTCATCACCCCTTCAGCGTGACTCATTCTCCCACTCCTTCGGCATTACCACAAGATACCAAGCGCACATGATGACTTTAAGTAAACATCTCTTCCACCGAAGGACACACCCTCAGCCAAACCCATGACACCAAAGCATCTCCTCTTAGCATAACCTAAGGCATTGAAGCCTTTAGTCATTCAGCGCTACCAACAATTTGTTGCCCCACTAACTCTCTCTCCACTATCGCATTAATTGCAAGACTGCCAAGATGATGGGAGTCATTTAATGCTCCCACGGAGGAAAAAACCCTTAGGCGGCTTGTCACCTGTATAAAACCGCTCAGGTTGGACCCACATTTCATCATTACTTTAACCACTATAAATAGCAAAGTTTTCCCCCATATTCGAGGTAACTGTTGCACACAATTAATACTTCCCACCTGCTTTCTCACCTCAATTGACTCTAGCATCGGAGGGTCTTTGCTGAAAATTCCGATCGAGGACTTGTTTTGCAAGACTACAGGAGAAGCCGAAGGCCACAAAGCCAACTCTGAATATTCAACACAGGTAGCAGTCAATAAACAACAAGATCTCCAGGAGATTCGATAAATATATCCCCTAACCTATTCAAATGGAATATATAGCAAATTATATAAACTAGTTATATTATATCAATCAAACTAAATTAAAAATTAGTTAATTAAAGAAATAAATACACTAAAAGGATAAATATTTTACTTATCCGTATTAAATATATGGGATAAATATTAGCTAGCTGTGTTGCCATACCTTGTTTTAGTCTAATAATGTTTCCTTAGAAAACATTTTTTTAAGAGAAAATTGTCAGGCAATAGCATTGAGCATCCCAACTAGGTTGGCACCCTCGAACACTAGAGACCAAACAAGGCCAAATCTTTATTAATATAAAGAAAGAGCTGAAATTCTCAAGGAGAGAATTACAACTTAGTTACAAATAAGAAGACCTGGATTTACAAACAAGTCTGAGAATGAAAAGTGTAAGCTATGTCTATTACAACGAAAAGAAAACCAACATAAATGGAGTCCTATAAGGAAGATGTCCTCATGATCTTGAACATCTTGAAATATGAATTTATTATGCACATTCCATTTAATAACCATTAAAAAAGTTAGAATTAAAAACTTATAAATATACATTAATAACAGTGAGTTAGATATGTTAATTTTATGAGATATAATTATTCTTGTTACAGAACATGGTTGTAGTCCACAAGTGCTGAAAAGCTGTGGTACATTAAAATAGAAAAGTCAAACAATTGAGAATAATTTGAAAGCATGCAAGCATGCACGAAAATAGACCTAACACTTTGTGTTAGTGAAAAATAAAGATGCCAATTGTCATTCTGAGATTATATCCCAACAAAACACTACAAACCCCAATCCCCAATTTTTATTATTGTTGTTGTCGTGGACGAGTAAACCTGTTAATCAAGTGGATCGGAACTAGATTATGCTTTAAATTTTTACTAAAAAGATTAATCAATATAATGCCTAGTCATGACCTAGATTATGCCCAGTCTAGGTCGGGATCATGAGGTCATTTACAAGTCAGGCATGGGGTTAAATATATTTTTTTATTTTAAATTTTTGTGTGGACTCAATAGATAAAAGAAAATTTTATACAAATTTGTATAGATTTTAAGTATACTTACATTATTAATAAATTTTTTTAATTTATAGTAAAAATTTCATGCAATGACCAACAAAAAAAAATATAAAATCCATAAAATTTATTAAATATGAATATATAAATATATAATAAATAAAAATATTATGTAGTGTGTCAGATTTGAATATTTTATAGAAATCAAATTAGACCAACAAAATTTCAAACATTTTAAAAAATAAATATTCAAATCTTCTCATGGGAGCGTACTCAAAATAGACTTGGTGACCAAGGCTATGAATATGTCTAGAGTAAGTGAGGATAATAATAAAATAACATTTATGCTCCATTATTTATACATGTTTAATCATTTTTCTTTGTTTTAAAGGAACTTCTTTTTTATGTACTTTAGTCATGTATTAAATTAATAATGTATACTATGGGTTGAGTTGGGTAGCATTACGTGTAGGCTTCTGACACTATGTATCAATTAGTGGATATCAAAACATGTGAAGAATGTCAATTACAAATGATCAGGCACCAAAAAGTGTTATCATGAGTATTGTGGTACCACATTTCACAATTATATGAAATTTAAACTCCATAGTGCCCATTATATTAAAAAAATAAGAAATAAGAAAACACGTGTCATAAATATTGAAGTTATCAAGGAATTAGTATTGCTAAGTCCGTTTTATCCTATTTTATGATTTATTTAAACATTTGATCAAATATTGCAATAAATTTTAAACACTATCCAACAATAGATCGGTGAAATTTCATTTTTAAGGTTTGAGTATTAGATCCATTCGTTTGCAGAATTATGGACATGGAAATATATTGCGCAGAAAAAAGAATATATTTTTTGTATTTGAATATTTAAGTGTAAAATACATTCTGATACAAATTCAATTATATAACATCATATATATACATATAAACTTTAAATTCAGCAAAATATCAAATGAAAAATTATTATTTTATTTTATAAGATCAGTTATAAAGATCAATTTATACTGATGACTATAGTAGTGTTGAAGATAGAGTAGACTCGGTGGTGTCAAATTGGATGTGGATAGGTAGTGGTAGCGGCTGCGGTGTGGAGACACTAGGAGAGGAGGTGAGGATGGTAGTGGTGGCTACGGTGGAAGCGGTGGTGGCGGTTGCATAGGCAGATATATAGATGGAAGAACGAATGATAATGATAGTGATAGGACTCAAGTGGATGAGTAAGTGGTGAAAGTGATGGTAGTTGAAGTGGAACAGAGATGATATTGACAGAGTCATTGGAGGATGTTAAAGCGAAGGTATGTAGATTGAACTAAAGTGTTTGTTGTGTGTGCAACTTAACAATAAACCTAAAAAACATATAATAATATATGTAAGAAATGATGTCTTAAACTAGATGTCTGGTAGGATTTCAATCACTGAGTAGAGGTTCATTTCACCTACAAAACAATGCTTGGTTGGGAAACCGACATCAGCACTTCGACAACCAAGTTAATATCATGGAGTATTGGGAACCATGTAGCTGATATGTGGGAGAATGGGGTTTATATGAGGTTTTAGTGTACACTTGGTGTAGTGGGCCCCACCTGGAATTCCTTTCAATTTTTTGTTGGTAGTGGGACCACGCCCCCTATCAATGGCTTTCAATGTGGGTGTGTTCTAACGAGGGGTTTGGCATGGCCGAAGCCCTAGAATGTAACCGATGATGTGGCATCTTCCCCTCCTAGTTTTTTGGCTCCCAATAGTCTCTGAGACTCTTGCGTAATGGTATCAATGCTTACATAAGTCTTCACAAGGCCGCGACATAGGGCATGCTAGGTGACGTGGCCCCATCTCCTCTAACCAACTAAGTTGGATACATGGGAGACTTGGCCCAGCTAGTAGGCTCGGTGCTTCTCTTCTGTAATTCTATACTTGGATGTTATCAGGAGTCCCCCCTCAATCAAAGTGAGGCTTTATAGGGCTAAAGGCGATGAGATACACGTGTGAGTGGCCAATGGTAACTAATATGCCTAATGTTAAAGGGACGCGACTCTTTAGATAAGCACGACACTTTGAAATTCATAACAGATGCAATGATTGCGTTTACACCTCTTCACTCTTGTAAAAGGAGCACTTCTCTCTCCATAATTTCACTTTGCACTTTCTCTCTCTTATTGTTTGCCATTTTTTGTAGCAATTACTTCCTTCTTACAAGAAATTTCTGGCAACTTCCAACTTTCTTCAATTTCTTATGGTTAGTTCCTCTAATCCCTATTTTTATTTCATTTTGTTTCTTTATTTTGCTATGATTCATAATATCGAACAAACAGACAAGAGTCGACGGATTCTTGTGAACTATTCCCAAGAACTCGTCAGTGTTTAAACAAAGAGATGGCTCGCTATGAACCTTATGATGCTACAGCTTCTAACCGGTATAGAATTATCCTTGACAAATCAGCATCCACCTCGTCCAATGCATCTACCTCTGAACTATCTCGATTGGGAAAAAACTTGACTCCGAAGGCCAAAGTTGATGTTGTCGAACAAGTCCCTCTTCCTCCCCTTAAAGGCAAGGCTAACTGATTATGGTGCTCAACCATTTATGGTGAACGATGCCCTAAACGCCTTTGTTTGATGAGGCTCATACCCGGTGTTGAAGCGCGCATGCTGATGGAGCACCATAGAATGATCAACCTGCCTCACGCGGGGTATACATTGATCTTTACCCAACAAATCTATTAGGGTTTCCTCCTCCCCTTGGATGCATGCATAATGGTTGTTCTCTGGGAATTCTCTGTCTACCCAAGGTAGCTTCACCCTAATTTTTGGCTAACCTTTGTTGTGGTCGCCAAGATCTACAAGGATTAAGTCTTCGTTCTTCGAGGGTTTTCTTCCACTAGTTTTTCAAGCCTCACACATGCCATCAGGGTGGACTAATCTACTAGCAGATAGTGAGCTCGCCTTCGCCTCTCCCTATAAAGAAGAAGGAGAACATGAAGAACTTTATGGACCAATGGTTCTTGATCTACCCACATCCATCACTGATAGTAGAGGGGGAAGAAGGGCTTTACCCCGGTGGTCGGTTCCCCTTCCATACCAAATGGAATATGACTCACAATAGCCCATTATCCTAGAGAGACATGGAAGAGATCTATCCTAAATGTTTAAGGGAAATTGAGATTATTAGGGGGATCCACCCAAGATCCATTGGAAGGTGGCATCACATCTCCTTCAATTTTGGAGTAGGGTCTTCTGCCACCTAGTTTGTGACCATTACTAGTACATGTAGTTGACTACCTAGGATGGTATGATTTAGTCTACACTAATTTATCTTATTCTTTATTTATAGGAATGGGTCATTCTAAATTTTACCTTACTCTTTTTATATTAAACGAGCTGAAAAAGGCTCAAAAAGCTCAAGGCTCAAGTGAGGTGTCAAGTGGTCGATCGAGGTTTGTTGGAGGCTCCCAGATATTTCTCTCCGCTCAAGGCACTATTTTATCCCAAGGGACAATCCCTTCGCTACCACCACAATTTCAGGAGCCATGAGCGTGACAGATCATAAAAGCTGGGATAGTTTAAGCATCCCTAGGGTTTGTCCTAGTTTTTGGGAGCCAACTCTCTAACTTTCCAACACCTCCCCCACCTTGAGCGGGCTAACTGTATTAGAGCATGGAAAAAGTGTCGCTCTACCTAAGAAGAAGCCTTTGTACCCCATGGTACGCTTGTAGGGGGCCCTTGTGGTTGAGAAGGGTCACAAAAGGAAGCAAACAAAGGTGACTTCCACTCCACCCCCTCAAAAGGAGTCCTCTACATAGTGTTTCACCAAGGTTCAATTAGTACTATTCAAGTGCGATCCCCCATAGGTATTTCGCTTGACTTAGGAAATTTAAATTTTCTAACACTTTTCTTGGCATCGCTAACATTGTCTTATTTTGCATCTTTGGCGACGGTTGGACAAGGAGGATATTGAATTGGTGCACCTTGAGGTGTTGCATGATCTAGCCTGCTTTGTGGATCTCTCTAATGAGTAGGCTAAGTACAACGATCTTGGCATTTAAGAGATCAGTGCATGCGTTCATGGAGTTACTGCCATGGTAAGCTTGATTACCCATCTTTTTCCTTTTTTCTTCACTCTCTTCTCTTTTTTTTTTAATTTTTTCTTCTAACTTGTGGATTTTCGGCTCTTCTCCCTATCCAACAAGGTTGGCCGAGCGTTGGAGGTGTCCCATAAGAATCTCATCAAGGCATATACCGCGCCAACTCCACTATCCAACTAGAAAAGCGAGCCATTGAAGCGGAGAAATCATGAGACCTTTTCAAGTCTACAGATAAAATTGTAGCAAAGCTAAAGATGTTGATCGAGGGGAAGGATAAAGAGCTTAAGGACACATATGAGTTCTTAGTTAAGTTTGCCGTAAAGTGTAAGAACCTTCTCCTCAAGATGCGTGGGATGGGGGAGCGTCGCGACATTGAACTGGCGAAGGTAAAATCCAAGGTGAAAGCCCATGTCAAGGAGTTGGAGGTGAGGCTAGTGGTAGAGCTATTGGAGAAGGTGCACACCGAGCAAGGCTTGGAGTTTTTGCATGATCAAATATCACCAAGGCTGCGACTCTTAAAGCGTTGTAGGCCAAGCTTAATCACCATACTCGAGATGGAAGGCTAAGGTGCAGGTCAAACAAATGGATTAGTTTAACGAGTACCACAACTACCACCACACTTTCCCTCCCTTAGCGTTGGAAAAGCTCTCCTCGGCCATCATAGACTAGCTCGCACTTGTCCTTCGCCCATAAGAAGACATTAGCTGTTGGCCCGAGGATGAGCGACTTCTCGTCGCAATCCCTCTGAAGTCCACCTACTCCAATGTTTCATCAATGGGATTGAGGGAGGAGCCTAAGAGGGCAGAGACCGAAGTGTTCGAGCCTTAACTCCACCATCATAGATTAGTTTTCTTCTATTTTATTTATTGTAATTTTTCTTTTGTTGTTTTTTTAACTATGTAAGTGTGAGCATGAGATTCTTGGTCCCTCTCGTGAAGTGATGATGAGAAATATTTTCACCTGCCTCTTTTGTTCCAATGATCTGCTTTGAGGTTACAAGACATTCGGAGGAGATCCTTGGGTTTTTTTAGAAGCCAAAACCAATCCAAAAAATCATAAAAATGTTGAAAAAATGGTTAAAAAATATAAAATTTAAATTTAAAAATAGCTTTTTTTAATCGCTCATCCCAGTTAAACTGGCCCGGAACAGTGTTGGGATTGGCCTGCCTGAACAAGCCAGTGCCGCCCTTGGCCAGACCAGTGCTGGCATTCTAGGCTGGTTCCGGCCCAGACACCAGCCTGCCCAAATGTGCCGGTCCTGACAAAGGTATTCACCAATTCATTATTTTAACATTTTTTACCATTTCTTTTATATTTTTTGTCTAAAAAAATAGCCATCCTTCCTCACATAATTACAATTTTTACCAACAACTATAAAAATAAAAAAAAATAGAATTTCAAGGGAGATAATCTTAACTCTTTGGGAAAAATTCTTAGAGAGAGAAAATTTGGGATTTTTGAGAAAAAGTTGGGAAAATCTATACACTTGTTTTTCTATGCTTTTTCTCTAAAAACTCCCATTTTCTTTTCTGGTTCAAGTTAGAAACAAAAAAATATAACTCTTGGGTTTCTTTCTCCCTTCACCAAAAAAACCTACTTTTCTGCTTTTTCCAACCAAATCAACTATAAAAAGATTTTTGGATCTCTTTCTTCAGTGTGTCTAACTATAAAATTTGCGGATTCATGTCAGAGAGGTTAGATTCTAAGCTTTTGGAGACTCTTTAGAGTGATTTATGTTCTATTTTCTGTCAATTTTGTATTTTCGGCCTAGTTTCCTTATTTCCCTACTCTTTATTATTGTTTTAGGCCCCACAAGATGGGAAATCCATTTTTCCGCATTAACCGACCATATTTATGCTATAATTATATCTTAAATAATAAAATTTGGTAAATAGAGTCTAAAATCAATTATTTTCTAATAAAAGTACGTGGGGAACCCAAATTCCCCATTTTTAAATCCATTAGCACGCGATTCACCCAAATCTAGGCATGATTATTCGAGTCTTGTTTGATTAACTAACTATGCCATTATGATGTGATATCTCTCGTGCTAACCTTTGTGGATGGAGATAGTTTAGGTTAAGTGTATGTTAGGGTTTTATTTTCCTTCGGGTATTGCAATTGTAAATAAAATGTATTTGTAGATCATTTGTATTTAGAACTAGTTGTATATTACCCCATGATTTGTATTATTATTTACCATACCCCTTTTTAGGTTAGAAGCCTCATATTTACTTTATTTATTGCTTTTCGCATGTGTATGATTAACAAACTCCAAAATGAATCGAAAATGATTAGGAAGAAATATAAAAGTCTAAGAAATATAAAAGTCTTAAAGGTGGTTGTTTTCTTGTAATTAAAACATAAATAAAGACAAAGTAGGTAACTCATCCATATCTAAATATCTTTACTACGGTGCGGTTTAGACTTAATGGATCTAGGTTGTACCATATTTCCCAGAAGAGCTGATCCAGGTGGCGACTCTGTAACAACGTAAGCGAGAGGTTTAGACCTCGAGTATTTCAAAACTTTTCTTTTCTTGTTTCGTTTTAATAAAACCCCCACACTACATTTCATGGGGCCGGTGCCTCTTAGCGACCATGCGGATCTCAAAAACATGTCTACTCATAGTGGCGACTCTACATGCTGTCATTTTTTTATAAATTTAAAAGTTTAAAAGACTTTGATGAGTATTAAAAAGTAGTTAAATGAGTTTTTTCCACTTTTAAAATATTTCAAACCAAAAGCATATGCATTAGATGGATTAATCTTAAGGTTAGGGAGCCCTATTTCCACCCTTAAGCAACAAAAGTATCACTTGTACCCTCATGGGGATCGAGGATACTAGTGTGTGGATCACTTGTTGCCATATCGCTTGTACCTCCCTCTTTCCCACCTATTTAGGGAGAGGCTTGGAGTGTATCGTAGTGCAACAAGAACCTTCTACATTAACAACCTTATGATTGAACTCATATAGCATCTCCGTAGTAACTTCCCCTAGGTTAACCAAAATGTCTCTATCAAGATGACCCAAGCTTAAATTTAGAAGCCAAACCCTTTATTCCACAAGAGGGGTATGGTTGGAAGAATTGTATATTGTGTGCTTGCTATGTGTTATGTGTTTATCGCTTTTCCATCCATTACATATGCAAATAAATCATCATCTCATACCATGTATATCATACTAACCACATTCTTTTGTGTAGACACTACTTTATGCATACACTCATTGTTTTATTAGTTTAAGGTTTTAGAGCGCTCATGAAGTACCATGACATCACTAATAAACCCTATACATTATTATATCCCACATCAGTATACCTTAGTCATAAAGATGCTTGAGGTCGGGTCGCTTTAGGGAAAACATCAACATGTCATATCCCAACATTTACAATTCCCCATAGGCATCCGACACACTACCCAACTGGAGTCATGTACTCAACTCATTCATTTTTCCACATTGGCGATACCACATAAACATCAACATTAACTCATTCATTCATTTATTCATTTATCATAAGGGCATAACACTTTATCTTACTTGAAAATAAAGTTCTCATTTAGCCATGACATAAGAATTTCACTGTGGTAACGCTTACCACCCTTTACCCTATTGTTTCAAGGTAAACAAGATCATTCCATTTATTCCATTCAAGCTCATCCTTGGAGATATCACATCAACCTTTCTCGACCTTCATTCTCAAAGGTTGGAATATCTTTTCATCACTTCATGAGGTTTCGAAAAACCTTTAGGAATCATAAAATCATTTTGTTTTGTCATTCTTTTATTAGTTTAAGGTTTTAAAGGGCTCATGAAGCATCATGACATTATGAATTAGCCCAAAGCATCATGAAATATCTCTTCGGTATTCATTAAGCTTAAAGATTCTCAAGGTCATGTCATCTTAGGTAATGCGCTAACATAACATATCCACTAATTTGCATTGCCCATTCGATATCCGAACCTCAGCCAAATTGAGTTCAATAATCGATTCATTAATTTTCACCACATAGGTGATTCCAAATTAACACATACATCAATTCATTCATCAATTTACACCACATAAGGGTATAACACATTTTTTTATCAGAAAATAAAGGTCTACACACCTCAAGTTGTCGTAACATTGGATTGTTATCATGGTAAGGCATTACCACCATTTTCTCAACCAAATTAAAAACCCAACATTCCACTTCACTTCACTACATTCAATCTCAACCCTTCAGAGATCACACAGATGTCTCTCGACCTCCACACCCAATGGTTGGGATATCATTTCATCACTTCACGAGCGTTCAAAAAACCTTTAGGAATCATAGATACATAAAACATCAACACATGCATGACCTAACCCAATCTTGTATGGCATCCAGCATGGGTGCATCTTAAGAAGCGTCTTGTTCGACTGTTAACAATCGCTTTTCTAGAGGGTAGTCCGTTCTTTTCTACAAGTGAGGGGTCCGATACAAGTATCGATCATTCCACTCAGTTTCTACTTTTCGATATGGTTAATCCATTAGGAGAGGATGCGAGCCATCAGTGTGGGCATCAGCAGCTGACCAACTCCCATCTGAAGGAAGGAACTCAATTCGTTAATGGGTTAGATCTAAAGGTAGAAATGACCAGAATGCTTACTAATCCATAGTTCTAGGAAGCTCTTCAGGCTTCTATGAGGGCTCTTCTTTTAAAGGAGAAGGGTTTTGATCACATTTTTGAATTGACGCTTTCTTTTGCTAATGGTTAGTCTACCAATGGGGATCTTCAATTGTGTTCTTCTTACCTTTGCCCGGTTGTCAGCTAGAGGCATCCTCCTACTCTTTAGTCTAATCCGAATTTCCTTCAGAATCTAGCTTAGTATTAGTCAGTGACCGGCCCAAGCCAGTTTTCGCATCTTCAACAAGGTCGGGGGTCACATTATCAAAGTCACCCCATTTCTCAAAATGTATTTCGATTCAGAGTGTCTAAGTAGGCCATGCCTAACTTTTCTTTCTATGGTCTTTTCGAAATAGCTTTTCAACCAAAGTTTGTGAGTCAGTTCTATAATGCCTCTGCTAACTATTTGAATGTGGGATCTCAAGTGGATTTCTCTACTCCTTTTATGCCATATGAGACAAAATCCAACCCTCAACCCTTATATGCACCCGCTCTAGGGGCACCTCAATTTTAGAAATACTACACTAAACCAGCTATCTTTGGGAATCAATTCTAGGGTTTCCAATAATAGCAAAATCAACCACAACTCTTTGTATCGCCAAGGAACTCGACTCTAGTCCAACCTCCTCCTTTTTACCCGGTAGCTATTGAACCTCAAAATAATGAGCTCTTTGCCCAAGGGGTTGAGGGACCCACTCCACAGGAACTTTCCCCCGAGTAGGCTAATTTATGGAATCAATTCTTATCTCATAAGCCATTCCTCTTCCTGCTCGTCCTCAATCAACTAGCTCTTCGTGTGATGAAGATTGGGTTCCAAATGATTTTGTCATGCCTAACCTAGTGTACTATAAAGGAGTTGTTGATTCATGCCCCTCATTAATAATGATCAAGCCACAATGCAAAATATAGAAATGATTAAGCAAGGGTAAGGTGAGCTTTTTTATTCCTACTATAAAAGATGGATGATCGTGCAAGCCCCCTTAAAAGGATAAACTTGATCTTTCAAAGGCGATTGCAAAGCTCCTCGATGGAATGCTTCTATTCTATAGAGTATGCTTGGGGATTAATGAGTATTCAAAATCCAATGCTTGTTAATGCTGAAAAGTTAGAATAAACTATCATGGCTGAACAAAACTCTAACCCGAGCTATGGAAAGACGATATACGAGGGGACTACTAAACTTCTTCTTGTTTTCTAAAAAGAAAATAAGCTACAATCCAAATTGCAACCTATTGATGTGAATGTTGCTTGAACTTCAAAAGGAGTTATATCCGATATCTCCTCGTATGTTGAGACTCTATCTCTAATCTTCTCAAAGCTTTGAGAGTTTGGGATTATGGGATCCTTAAAGCCATTTATCAAACCAAGTGCTAGTGAATGGAAGAACTTATGTGTTTATCATATAGAGGTAGCCATGACACAAACAATTGTGAAACCCTACTTAGGTATATTTAGAAGTTGATCAAGGAAAAGAAGTTTTTTGCTCCTTCTTTGAAGCCAAACATTATCAAGAATCCACCTCCCCAAATCAAGAAAGAGGTATCAACAAAGTATGATTGATCCTTAAAGAATGTGAGCAAAATGAAGAAGTGATATAACCCTCCCCTTAAGAAAGACTTAGATAAACATCACCAGGGTATCTTGAGAGCTAAAGAGCCTAAATTCTTCTTGCCTCGGGGTAGGATTAGATATTTCACCTCATAAAATATTCAATGAGTACAAGGTGCTTACTTTTCATGATATGACCAATGTACACAGCTGTAACCAAGATCTACACAAGGGGCAATATGAATCCATAGATCAAAAGGGCTAGTATTAAAAAGTGTAAAAAGGGTCGACCTCAAGTAAAATGGATGCTACCTCTTTCTTTGTCGTTGCTATGACCATCCACACCTCTAATATCGTGGTTACCTGCTCGTGTTAGTGTCCCTATGAATGACATCTTGATGGATGCTACTCCTATCATTGATCCTCGTTATGTTTATCCCTCAAGCATGATTGTTGATCCTACTTCAATCATCCATGCCTTTGACACTCTTTTTACTCCTATTGCTGCCATCACCAAGGAAGACCCTCTACCGCCAGAGGAAGAAGAGATTATCCAGATGTAATTTTCATTTTGACAAACTTTATATGTAAGATCTTATATTTTTATGAAATATCCAACCTTTGCTGACTTGTTTGATGCTTCGCCTAACGGCCCCATGCATTCGTATGAGTCTACACATAACATTTTTTAGCATACAAGATGTGTCTTTGCATGAAAATAACTTGGGTAAAGGTAACTATATCCATTGATATAAACCCTGGTAAAAAAAGAGAGATTAAATATGTGCTTAGACATCATGTGAGCGCTTTTTCCTATTCCTATTGATAAGTGTATAATTACACTTAATATCATATTAATTTTATACACTAAACACTATAGTTTAAGTCATTTTTATACTTCATATAAAAGATTTCAAGTGGTATGTAGTTGTTTTTTATGCAAATGCATATACTAGGTAAATCTTGGGAGTAAAATGATCTAAAGTGGAATTCTATGAAAAAAGAGTGAAAAAGGTGCAAAAAGATGCATGGAACTTAAAGATTTGGCTTAGGATCGAAGATGTCAAAGATTGGTGAAGTTACAAGGAGAATTTTGAAGAAAAACTCAACTCACGGTCATGATAACCGTTCACGGTCGTGACTAGTTCCTCTTCTGATCAGAAGTCTACCAATCAAAGATTCACGGTCATGACATGTATATTGCGGTCATGATTTGGATGGTTTTCTGGTATTAACTTCTTAACTACCAACCGCCAGATATGCATGATCAACCAACATCAACTAGCAACGAAAAGACACTTATCATAAGTTAACCAATCATGAAAAGGTGCCTATCCATTGTGGATTAAATCAAAGCTTCTCAACTAATCATAATGAAGAGATGCAATTATTCATCACCGGACACAACCCTTCGTTTGGATAGACGTAACCCTTCAAACTCTATAAATAGGTCTCCAAACCATACAATTCATGGGTCATAGTTCACCACCAGAGAGGAGAGCATTAGAGTGCAATTATAGGGTTACATATAGTGTGTGTAGATAGAGAGTTCGCTATGTTCATAAGTGTTAGTGAGAAAACATTTAAGTGATTCAAATCAGTGATTCGATCACTAGATTCTCTATATTCTCGAGTGATTATTGTATAAGTGTACTTGCAAATCACTTATCAATAAAAGTTTTCATACTTCAATATTCGTTTGTTCGATATTCACAAAGAACAACATCCTAGCGGAGGTTGTATATGGGCCGAGACCGAATTAAAAGCAGACGCAGGAATTACAGGAATTGACAACTCCCATTGAAGAGTGGATACGGTTTGATCAACTTTAGCTTTCACTTGCATACCTTACAACTTTGCTTTGCTTTCTACTTATACTTTCTATTTCGAAGTTTATGATATGTTTATGTGTCATAATGCGTATTTCATGTTAATCAAGTTATATGCGTTAAAGTTAATTTTAAGAGTAATTTCAGGGTTAACAATATCATGTATAATCATTGGATCTGTGATATAACACTATTTAGTGAGCCAACATTTTTGGAATGGTAACTTGCTAAATGTGGTTATGTGAGAGCGACCCCGTACTAAGCATAGTATTGATGTTTTCCAGCTTTATATGATAGTCTTAATTCGTTTGCGCTAGATCTAGAAAATTCATTTCATGTGTTGCTTTGCGGCGAATAATTGAACATCTGAGTATTTAGTACTGAGTCTATTAGATTAGTTTAGTGAATCGTAACAACTTTGTTGAAATTGCATTCTTTCTCTACTATCCTTATTTCGTAGGGAAAATCTAAATATTTAGTTTCTCTAATCTTTCATACCTATATTTACTCATTTTTCATTCTAACCCTCTTATCCAAAAATATACATTAATTTATTTTCTTTTAATTTTATCTTCCTTGTTGATCTTTATAGCTAGCCCTTCCCTATGGGATCGATATCTTTTTAAACTACACCGTAATGGTATACTTGCAGTTATCATCATTTTTCTATTTGATAAGAGGTACTGACAATACCTATATTTTTCATGAACAAGTTTTGGCATCATTGATATATAGCTGAATCTTGTGAACAAACTATTAAACTTATCAGTAGAAAAGTGGTGAACAAGTTTTCGGAGCCATTACAAGGGAAGGTAAGTGCGTTCTAACGATCGAATTGTCCAGAGGAAGGTAATTATATTCAATACGTTTGTTTTTCTAAGTTTTCTAGGTACAAAGTCTAAAATTTGAAGAATTTGATTAATTAAAGAAGTTCGCGACCATGAAATACATCTCGCGCTCATGACGTTATATAGCAAAACCTTCTGTTCTTATTTTGAAGGAAGTCACAATCGCTATTGGCCTTCACGATCGCAACATGGGCCCTGGATTCTCCTTCTCAATAAAAACTGGTTTATTCTTTTCTTTACTTTATCTTTTTCAATTTATTTTAGTCTAGCTTTAGTTTAGTTTTTTATTTTTATAATGTCTCATAAGGAGGACATTGTGTTCTTTAGTGTGGTGGGACATTTGTAAAAATCCCCTAAAATCTAAAAAAATTGAATAAAATGAAAAATTGAAGAATTTGAAAATTTTTTGTTGATTTTTATGACATTTATACATTATCATTTCTTATACTTTACTAACATTTGTCCAAGGTTATTGTGAGCGTCAGGTTTTTACAAGTTTGATGTTAGTGCATAACATTTATCAATTTGGCAAGGATAATTTGTGAGTAACATTCGAGAGCAACATTCCAAGTAAGTTTCGGTTTATATTTCAATGCAACATGAATTAGTATAAGTTATATAGTTTTAGTTCAGTGCTTCCGATAAGTTTAAGTGGAGTAATATCTAATGGTATTCTTACTATGAGTTTTATATGCAAATCTCGAATAAGTCCTATAAGTATTAAGTGTGTTTAAAGTGTTAGGAAACTATAGCCATAATACTTTGAAATTGATCAA
>CATIWQ010931393.1:0-12473 GCA_949673415.1 Euphorbia schlechtendalii | reverse complement strand
CGAAGTGGTGGTGGGTAACGCCGAAGGTTATTTAATTTGGTTATGTGCCTCGGCAAGATGTCTCGCTGACATGGTCTCGGCGCGGAGTGGCGCCGAGGTGTTCATCAGTTTAGCCTGTGGTTTTTGGATCTTCTAATGGGCCTGAGTCTTTAATGGGCCTTGATATCAATATATACTCATAAAAGAACTTTTTCTTACATGTATATTCTCATTTCTCCTTTGCTTAGTGGTTCTGGTAGTGTTTACTTTCTTCTGTATCAAACTTTTGAAGTTTAATGTAAATGCAAATTTAGTTGAGTTGAGACCTGAAAGATGTAAATTTGATAATTTGGATGCAGTGATTGTCTTTCTTGCGTTTTAATGTATTTCCAAGTCAATGTTAAGTTATTTGGCGTAATAGGATTTTTTTGATCGGAAACTTGCATCTGACTTCAATTATTGCATACTATTTTGCAGGGCAATAAAAAAGAAGTTAAAAGATAAAATGGGTGAATTTCAGGTAGGAAATGGATGCTTTTAATGCTTATATGCTGCTATTCAAATTTGTCAATTATGAGAAATCATGAATTGTGCAGAACTTAAGGGAAACTATCCATCAAGAGTATCGAGAGGTTGTGGAGAGGAGAATTGTTACAAGTTTGAACCATACATTCTATCCTTAGCGTTGCTAATATTTATAGTGAACAATAGTCTCTATAATCCATTACACCTAACTGTTTCATTTTTGTAGTTCGTGGTTTTCTGATTTGCAGTGACGGGAACAAGAGCAGATGAGGAGGTAAGTTATAAATGCTTTTTTAGTTAAAAAGACAAGAAAATTCATTTTTATTTTGTACTTTTATTTTTTAATCTCATCCTAAAAATTTCACAATGTGCAGACAGTTGAGAGAATGATCGAAAATGGAGACAGTGAACAAATTTTCCAAAAAGCCATTCAGGAGCAAGGGCGGGGCCAGGTTTGTTTTTTCTTTTTTCTCTCTTGTTTTTATTTATCTTTTCTGAAAGAATAATGTTTTCTTGCTCTCCATTTTTCTGTTACAGGCTTCTCTCATTGCGAATAGAGGTAGATTACAAAGACACAATTGATATATGTTTACCAATTACATGAAAAATACTTCAATATTGTGGTCTAGGCATCAAGAATATTAGAATGCCAATAATGTTCATGAAAAATAATCTTTCTTGGTGGATTAGATTCAATCCTTACTTCTCTGTTAGGCTTGCTATAAAATTTAAAGTTGTTCAACCTAAATAGTAGTTGTGCCATCTTTTTTATAATAAGAAATTAAGAATCGGGTTCTTGGGTATGGACGGAGCTACGAGATTTTTAATCTATAAGTTAGCATATGGTGAAATTGATTGTTAGTAGTTCATTATGCAAGTTTTTGATTCATACTCTAAAATGATCCTAAAGATTCCAACATTACTTTACGAACAACAAATTAGATCAAGCGGTGCACTATTCAATTACTTCTTCAAGTGCATTTTATTACAACTTTATTTTGTCAAATTCTGCGGCCTTTGTCTCGTTGTTTCTATTGTTGACCTTATCATGAATTATATTTCAATACTGATGTTTCTCAACTTCAAATGCCCAGATTTACGTGCTAGAGGGAAGTCCTGGAACACCTTTTGCAGTTCTTTTAATATTTTTTGTTGTTCTTAATCAAGTTTCAGTTTCTATAATGGTTACGATCATATATATTTTATAATGGGGCAATGACATCACGTCTTATTGTTTGTTTGTAGGTGGATTTTACTATGGGAAGATCAAGTTTCCATCTGACCCTTTAAACCACCTGGAATCACGTAATCTCTTGCCGCAACATTTTGCTTCACATGCTTTTAGTTTTTAAATAATTAGTAATTAGTAATTTTCTACATGTTTTTGTAGCATGACCACTCCCAATGGCCGCTTTATGACTCAAAAGAAGATCTGCTTGTCAGAGAGTGATTGTAAGTCTTAGAATGTTAGTTTTAAAAAAATTTTCATCTCCGCTGAGTTATAATTTGTAATCCTTTTCAGTTCATTGCAAAAGTTGGAACCCAATGTGGTCCGTGTCAAGGTAAAAAACAAGCTTTAGTTTTCAATTCAAGAATATTTGTTATCTTCACATTTTGTTTTTTTATTTCTGATAATGCAGCATCCTCACTAGACTTCTTTCCTTCATGGTGAGTTAGTTCCTACTTCCTTGTCGCTGTCACTTTTATCAATAGTCAATGGTTCTATTGTAAATCTGGAAGAGTTTATTTTCAATTAAATTGAATTTTTTTTATTTTTTTGCAGAAGGACAATAGTCCCACCACAAGTAGTGTCAACACTAGTGTTGTTGAGAAACGTCTGGCGAAAGCTTCTCTTGCTTTCAACTATAACAATTAAGTTTTTTTGAATCCAAAGTCGTTTCTAATGTATATTTAAATTATGATTGCTGCGATGCATCAATTGTGTCTCTGTAATCCACCTCTATTCAAGTAAGTCGTTTTATTTATCTACTGCACCATAACTTTAACACATCATACTTGCCCAAATTAATATATTTAGGCTTCATATATACCAATAATGATATACACTTATTAGAATATAATAAATTTTTACGTTCTTTAGCTGATTTATTAACTTATTACTACTTATAGTTACAAATTATAGATTTATTATTTCAATGAATTTGACATCTTTTAAATTGGGGCGTGTACTTCTGTACAATATTCAATTTAGTTCTTTTTTTTTTGCTAAAAGAAATAAATGTCACAATAGAGTACACATGCTTATTGATTGGTTTTTTTAAAAAAATTGACTCTAATATGTTAGACTTCAATATCTATTTTACAAGTACAACCTGTTTGTAAAGCATTGAACTTACGAATGGTGAATAGGTTGCAATTGGGAAGAGACTGGACATAGAAGAACCGTTTCTTATGAATGTGATGAGGGCAATGCTTCACACACATGACGAGTGGTTTATATTTCAGATGTGTAAAGATCGGTTTGAGAATTTTTTGAAAACACTATATACTTTTAGTAGCGTTATTTTCAGTTTGTATAGTATTATGTATTTATTTAGTTTTCGTTTGAATTTGTATACAATTTAATATTATGCATTATGAATTAATTTAAAAAAAATAAATTTCAATTTTTTTGAATTATGGCATCAATTAAGTGTTTTACAAATGAGTTCTAATAAGCACAAAAAGTGTTTCAAATAGGACATAAGTGTTTTTATAAAATTGTTGCGAAAACTGAACATGGTCTTGCAAATATGTTAAAAGTGTTATAACAAAAGTGTTGCGAATAAATAATAAAAGTGTTATGAAAAAAACTAACGGACGTTAACGTTGATGGAGATGGGTTTTTTTTACAACACAATAGAAGGCGTTACAAGTATTAAAAGTGTTGCGAGAAGTCACTGTCGCAACACATTTCTTAATGTTGGGAAAAATATATGTTGCGAAAATGACTTTTCGCAAGGCGAGTATCACCAATGATTTTTCGTGGAAAAGTGTTGCGACAAGAGTTTTCGCAACATTTTTAGCACTTGTCGCAATACTTTTAGCACTTTAGGCAACATTTTATCGTTGTTACGACAAACCATCTATGGCGTAGTGATAATGATCTAAATTTTAATATCAATAATGTCTTTAATGTTAACAACACTACCTATGAGGCTTTTTAATCAATGAATTCGAACTTTCCTTGTGTGATGTTTTGCCATATGGCAACATGCATTTTCATGATCATACGCATAATGTTTTTAGCATAACTGATACTTCTTTGCATGAAATAA
The DNA here is from genome assembly GCA_949673415.1 of Euphorbia schlechtendalii. NCBI lineage: Eukaryota > Viridiplantae > Streptophyta > Magnoliopsida > Malpighiales > Euphorbiaceae > Euphorbia > Euphorbia schlechtendalii. The sequence continues at coordinate 8,691 of CATIWQ010931393.1, read as the reverse complement.
ATTTGGTTTCGGATGAGTCACAAAAAATGGTGATGATTTCGAGTGATATGACTCATGAGGAAGAATGTGAGATAACAAATGTACTTAGAAAACACGTGGTAGCGTTCACCTGGTCATATGAAGACATGCCCGGAGTCGATAGAGAAACCATCGAGCATAAGATTCCAAACAATCCACGAGTCAAGCTAACGAAGCAAAAGCTGCAAAGATTGCAACCTGAATGGCTTGAGAAGGTTAAGGTAGAGGTGGCCATGCAGATAGAAGCCAAATTCTTGGAAGTGTTCAAGTATCCCACCTGGCTAGCTAACATTGTCCTGATTTCGAAGAAGGATAGGAAGGTTCGGGTATGTGTAGACTTCCAAGATTTGAATAATGCCTCGCTGAAAGATGACTTCCCTCTGCATCATATCGATGTCTTGGTTGACAGCGTTGCTCAAGCCGCTATGTACTCCTTCATGGATGACTTCTCGGGGAATAATCAGATCCTTATGGCTATAGAAGACAAGATCAAAATTGCTTTTATCATCGAGTGGGGGTTTATTGCTGCAAGGTCATGCCTTTTGGGTTGAAGAGCACTGGGGAAACCTATCAAAGAGTCACCACTGCTTTGCTACATGACTTAATTCACAAAGAATTCCAAGTGTATGTGGAAGACATGCTGGTCAATTCCAACACTCAGGAGGAGCATCTAGTAGTTCTTGACAGGTTCCTTACCCGAATCGAGTAGTACAACCTCCGTCTAAACCCAAAGAAGTGCGTGTTTGGGGTCACCTCAGGTAAGATGCTAGGGCACATCATGAGTCAAAGGGGTATAGAGATGGATCAGGATAAGAGTAAGGCCATTAGGGAGATGCTAGTACCAAAGACGGAGAAGGAGGTGCGGTCCTTCTTTGGGTCTTTACAGTATGTTAGTAGGTTCATCGCTCACCTTATTACCATCTATGAGCCAATCTTTAAGCTACTATGGAAGCAACAGCTAGTGGTTTGGAATGATTAGTGCCAAATCGCATTCGAGAAAATCAAGCAATACTTGATTAAACCACTTATCTTGAAGCCTCTCGTGTCGGGACGCCCTCTTATTCTCTACTTCGCTATCGAAGAGTTATCCATAGGGGCAATGCTGGTACTAGAACACAATGACAAAAGAGAGCATGGGATATACTACCTAAGAAAGAAGCTAATAGAGTATGAGACCTGTTACACGGTTATAGAGAAGATATGCACTGGAACGGTATGATTGACTAAGAAGTTGCGCCATTATTTTCAATCTTATCGGGTGCAAGCAGTGGCTAAGGTAGATCCCATGAAATATCTGTGTCAATCTCCTACATTGGTAGGAAAACTCTCCCGATGGTTGTTGCTCCTTTCCGAGTTTGACATTGAGTACATCACGCGGAAATCATCAAGGGCCGAGCGATTGTTGAGTTTTTAGCTAATCAAATGTTGGATTTTGATTACATGCAAAACCTGGAATTCCTGGACGAGCAATTATCCTTGGTGGAAGAAGTCAAGAAAAAATAAACCATGTACTTCGATGGCGCCATGAATCGTAAAGGAGCAGGCTTGAGAGTAGTCTTGATCACCCCTCAGAATGAAGTAATACCATTGTCCAAACGCTTGGAACTCCTAGTCATGAATAACGAGGTAGAGTATGAAGCTTGCTTGTTTGGTTTAGAGGCCCTGAGGATGGTCAGAGCTAAGGAAATTTCAGTTATCGGAGACTCTGCCTTGGTTATTCGGTAAGTGACTAGTGACTAGGAAATAAAGGAAGAATCACTTCGCCCCTATCTAGAAGCAATATGAATGCCCTCTGCCAAGTTCAATAAATGCGTATCCACCACGTGCTAAGGGAAGATAATCAAATGGCGGATTCTCTAGCTACTTTGGCCTCCATGTGGGAAGGACCCCAAGCCCAACCCATCAAGCCATTGGTTCTTCAGATGGCCCCGGGAGCCCTATTACTGTAGAGCAATAATAGTGGATGAGGACTCGGATTCAGGTTATCGGTACCTAGATATCGTAAGATTTTTGCAAGATGGAGTTTATCCTGAGGGGGAAATAGATTCTGAGTGCACCTCTCTGTGTCAATTTACCATTCAATTTCGCTTGCTTGATATTGATTTATTTCGACGTACTCTAGAAGGTTTGTTACTCCGATGCTTGAATGAGATGGAAGCCCTGCTAGTAATCAGACATACGCATGCCGGTGATTATTGTCTACATATGAATGGTTTAGCTCTGGCAAAAAAGATCCAACGGGAAGGGTATTATTCGACCACCATGGTTGCAAACTATGCAGTAGAGGTCAAGAAGTGCCGTAAATGTCAAATATATGGAGACCTTAGCCATCTGCCTCCCTTAGATCTCCATAACTTGCCTACTCCTTGGCCATTGTCGGTGTGGGAGATCGACATAATTCAAGATATTCACCCTTCCTCCAATAATGGACACAGATTCATCATGGTGGCAGTCGATTACTTTTCCAAATGGATAGAAGCTGAATCATACTCCAACAACACTGCTAAGAAAATGGCCAAGTTCATAGAGAAGCACATCTTCACTCGTTATGGGATTCCTCACCATATTGTCTCTGATAATAGAGTTCAAGTCCAATGGTTAGCGATACAACTAATTGAGAAATACAGTATTGAGCACCATCATTCTTCACCATATAGACCACAAGCTAATGGGGCAGTTGAAGCGGCCAACAAGTCAATAAAGAAAATCTTGAGTAAGATGGTGACAACCTATTGGGACTGGGCAAATAAGTTACCGTTCACAGTATGGGGATACTAAACAAGCATCCAGACTCCGACAAATCATACTCCTTTCTCATTGGTATACGGAATGGAAGCGGTCTTACCAGTAGAAACATAAGTGGGATCTTTGAGAGTGGCCTTAGAAGCCAAGTTAGGAGAGTTTGAATGGGCCAGAACCAGGTTTGAATAGCTCAACATGATATATGAACACCGTATGAAAGCCCTGGATCACCTACAAATGTACCAACAGCGAATGGCCAAAGCATATAATGGCAAAGTCAAGCACTAGAAGTAGCCTCTGAAAGTAGGAGATTTGGTATTAAAGCAGCTAAGGCCTTTAAACATGGAAGGGGAAGTTCCGGCCAAAATGGGAAGGCCCATTTATAATCAAGAAAGTGCTAAGCAAGGGAGCAGTCAAGATCATGGACATGGATATCAACGAGTTTGTCAACCCGATTAATCAAGACAAGCTCAAGCACTAACATTTGGTTGGTTAAGCAAAAATTAGGGCATTTTTTGCAAAATAAAATAAAGGGTCCACTGAGTTGAAAACCCGAAAAGGATGACTCAGACAAAACTTAGGACAGTGAGTGAAAATAGTAAGTTCATTGGATAGAAAACCCAAAAGGGCTAGTTAATGACAAGAGTCAGATTATCCAAAACATTTTTACTATGATTTATTTCATTAATAAAGATATCATTTCTTGCTGAAAATATTCGTGTGTATGTTTATCTAAATGTATGAATGCCAATGGTAGAAATGTCACAAGTAAACAACAAGCATTTTACATTTTAATTCGTTCAATAGTTCATACTTAGGAAAAGAAAAGATAAATAAACCCTATAGAATCATACCATATTGGTACATTCAAAGCAAAATTCGATTAATATTTTAATAAAATAGCATCATTCCCGTCTTCAACCATTCAGTAAGTTAGCTCTATCCACGACCATAAGGGCCGAGCCCATCTTCCTCCCTCAACCACTCTCGATCACCCAAGAGTACCTCTTAAGATCCATCAGAGACCTAATCGCCCATAGTCATCAACGGTAGAATTATTGTTGGTCCGTAAATGGGCTCTTAATAATAGCAGAGGGGGGGGGGTTAAATGCTTAATCTTGGTTACTTTTAGATTTTTAAAGTTTAATATCCAAGTTTGGTTTTTATATGCCTGCTGAGTGCGACATAAAAATGAATAAACTGCTCAGCTTTGCTGGCACAGTTTATCTTCAATCTTTAGCTGAGTAAAACTTAATCAGCATAGATCAGATAATGAGCAATATAATGAATGAGAGAGAGAGATGAATGAGATGATCATTGATCAAGCTAAATGCATAAAGTTAGAACCTCAACACCTGAGATTTATCCTGATTTGACCCCTAGCCTACCTCCAGTCCCTGAATTCCGTCTTCGAGCTTTAATCCACTAGTGAGTCATTCCTTCAATAGGCGGAGAAGCCTTTACATCTGGTAGACACAATTACAAAAGGTAACTTTCTTTCTAACTACCGCTTAACTCAGTTTGGATACCCTTCCTAAATTGACACTCAGATTAATATAAGAATGCAAACTGAATTCAACTTATAGAAGCATTGAATCCTTACAATGTTAATCTAAGTAATTTCTCTCTATTACAAACAAATAAGACTTTCGATGTTTGCTTATCACTTGCGGTGGAATTTCTATTGAAGCTAGAGCAATTTGCGTAGCTTTTTAGCTCTTAAGAAATTCGAGGTGATTCACAAAGTTTGAATGTATGCTTCAGTCTTCTATTTATACTTTGAAGCTCTACGAAGTAGCCATTGCAAACTTTATAATATCGCTAATCTTCAATTTCTTATCTATTCTAATCTTTCAAATCTTCCTATTGGAGATAGATTCCAGGACATTTAGAGATAGAATTTGAACGTTGAGGTGGGATAAAATTCCATTGATAAATTCTTGTTTATCTTCAAGAAATATGGTTCTGAGAGAGGTACACTAGAATGCAATGTGGAGTCTTCCCATTGGATGACCTTGCTGACGTTGGAAGAATAGCGCGGAGACACTTGAGACGCGGTGCATAACAAAAATTCCTTTTTACTTGGACTGTAGCGAGGATCTCTGACAGCCGTATTGGCATTTTTAACGTTGTGAGGACCACATGAATCTTCATTAATTTCAGCACCTTTCATCCTGAAAAGCACTAAAAGAATATTATGTTCCATCACAGACAACGTTAGTTGCACATGTGTAATTAAGTCTCTACGTATCAAACAGAACGTGCTTTTAATTAAATAAAAGCAGAACTTAGCACAAGCTGAGTGAAGTAATCCTAAACTATGTAGTACTCAGCATAGACTCAGCTTTTCCTACTCTAAGTCGTAATTTAATTAATCATCTAGCAAAACTGAGTTATTCTTCCTTGAATGTACTCAAGTCAGCTTTATTAATTAAGAGTCTACTTAGTACTCAATTAATTGCACTATCCTAGCCAGTCTGCTATTTCCAAAACTACTCAGTACCGTGAAGTACTATTAACTTGGGTTTTACAGGTCAGTCTTTATAGTCTCAGCCTCTCAAAAGTTAAGGTAAGTGAACTGAGTATTCTGTACCATAATATCGGTAATCTATCTGGCCATGTATGATGCCACTTTGAAACTCTAGAGGAGCAAATACTACGTGATATACTCTTGCACCTCCCATATTGTCTACATAACCGACTGGGTGAGTAGAATGTGGAAGGGTATAGGCCCATCAGCAATATCCCATCCTCGTGCATCAAGACTGCAACATGGGTAACGCCCACCAAGGGCAAAGCTAGGAGATCCTATCATCGGATAGCTGACTAAAAAATGGATCCAATCATGCACAGCCATCCGTGAATATCCCTCAATGGTCAATCCTTATTTGTTATAATAAACAAGCGAGTAATCAGAAGGATTCCCCTAAGGATTACTCATCAGTGAAAGCTTCTTCAACAGCCATACTGAAATAAATCATGTCAATATTGTGGAAAATAAGGAGACTTGATTGCTCGTCATGTTTGGCTTACCTCGATAAGAGTGAAGTGATCGTTGACTAAGTCAGGACGTGAAGTAGCGGCATCTATGCTAATAAAATTCTCTACCAATGCTAATGCAGATGGAGAATTTCCCCGAGACAGGGAATCGATAACGGACAATAGCTAGAATGTGGCAATGGGACCAACTCCATAAATGAGCTCAGACATCAGTATCAAACCACCATGTAAGGCCAAACAATGTGAGTCCTCAGGGAATTAACACACCACTATAGCACAGCCTCGACGCGAAACCCTCCAGGAGACGGTGGGCGATAAAGTAAAGGCACCACTGAATCCAAGTTCCACAGACCTTGAAAAGTGTCATCAGCTCCAAAGCAATAAGATGAGACCACTAGAGGAAAAGCCTGAGGGCACGGAATCCCAAAGATAGCCTGGTACTCCTCGATCATCGAGTAAAGCTCTTGATGGGAAAAGAGGAAGATATGGGCGGTCGGATCTCAAAACAAGAAAGCAGCTCTAACTAAAGTTGTATTTACAGGATAGAATGCCACATAGCGGAGCCCCCATAAATAAAATCTCTCAAGTTTCTTCCAGTCCAGATTTTTCAATGTGCACAAATAAGCCCGGAGCTGCTTGTTGTGGGTCGTCATTGGGAGAAAAGCAAAGATAGAAGAAAATTTTAAAACCGTAAGGCAATATCGTTAACGGTTTTGGTGATATCATTAACGATATGAACAATATTGTTAACGATATTGCAATGTCGTTAACGATATTGCAATGTCGTTAATGATATTGCAATGTCATTGACGATATTGCAATGTCTTTAACGATATTGCAATGTCGTTAACGATATTGCAATATCGTTAACGATATGGCTTCTCCAAACAGTTGTCTTTATCTATTAGTAGACTGAATTTTTCCATGTGGTTAACGATATGACAGTTACAACAACAAATTTGAGTCACTGTTTTGGCAAAAAGTCAGTTCACTATTTTAATTTTAGGCCAAGGGACTTGCCGACTCTTTTTTAGAGCGAAAATCGTCATATTAGCAAGATCAAGCATCGCAACTTGGTTGAAGCCAAAGAAATTTCAAATAAAATTCAATATCCAAATTTAGTAAAATCCTTAAGAAAATAGAAGAAATGTGCAAAAGCCGTCGATGGCACCAACTACTATTAAATGTTCTGAAAAGAAAGAGAAAAAATCTCAACTGATGGTGACGAAGCATCATCATCCTCCTCATCCTCTATATCGCTAATGTAGCTATCTACCTCTACATCCTAGCTCCCAACATCTCCCGGTGAAGACTAGAGAGGGATGGGGTCCCCCTACGCATCCTAGACCGGCTTCCCCCAGATGCAGTCAGGCAAGCTGGCCTCCAAGCTTGAAGTAGCTGCCTCTCCAGGTCCTCGATCTGCAAATCCTGAGTCCTCAGATGACCCTGGAGATTCTAAACCTCAATCTGAGCTTGCAAGCAGTCTCGGTGCTCCAAAGAAAGCAACGCCTGCAACAAAAAACATGCATTACTCCATAACCATTCACGAAAAATGTCAACAAATGACAAACACGCATATATAGAATGCAAACATAAATTTCATAATGCTTCGTCTGTAGGAAATTAAGCAAGAATACCTTGGTCCCCCCATTTTACTTGATGATCATATCACGAATAGATAGGTAATGATGGGTGAGCATCTCATCATCAGCACGAGGGACCTTCCATATGGAATGAAAGCCGAATCAGGAATCGTGAATACTTAAAGCAAGTTTTAAAAAAGACAGAAGAAATAAGCCTCACATGGGTGGTGTCCTAAGGAGTAAAGAACAAGGTGTATGGACTCAAAGGCAACATCGGGGTTTGCTGCTCCCCCACCCTCGCTAGTAATGAGAAAGTTGTCTCTAGAGGAGTCGTGAGATGGCCCTCTATGCACTCAAGCGCAGCGTACGTCCTGCCCTGCGAATCGGCATGGTCAGCCCAAGCCCGCACCACCCTATTTCAAAAATAATAAAGGACATGTAAAAAATAACCAAGATTTTAGGGATCAGATTCAGATACGAGTTATACCCAGGAGAGCTCCGACCGCCATAACTGTAACCCTCGCTACTAGCATTGTCACCATGGCCCATACCACCATAGGGCTCTCCATTTGGACCATCGCCTCTACTACCTCCCCTAAAGTGTCGATATCCTCATTTTTTATGGGTCCTCGATCGCCATTTCTATCACCTTTCAGCGATGTAGTCCTTAGTATCATAATCCCACTTGTGATGAGAAAGGGGTAGAAGTAGCTGCATATGCACCCGGTAGTCCTCATCGATTGAAGAAATCACAGTGCCAATCTCGCCTACAAAGGTGGCCTGATCTATCTCGGAGGTGACTTTTAAGTTAGGACAAAAAACCCCGGTAGGAGGAAGATGAGGTACGGGTCATCGATCTATTATGGTGGTAGTCCAATCCCAGATCCTTTCCTCGAAATACCATTCGAGGGAAAGGGGACACTCTAGTACCAATCAATGGTCATCCACGATCGTCCGCATGATCACCACCTCATATTGATTCGGCACATCGGTCCACGGGTCAGAAGTAAGTTGCGATAAGAAAAGGCAAAGTCTACTGCAAGGATTAGCAACAAATCGCCAAGTAAAGTAACAAAATCACTATGAGGAAAGGGATGAATACCTGCTCGATCACCAGATGGCGTATGCACTCTCGGTATGGGGTCTGCCACTTGCGGAAACCGCCAATCCTCCGGCACCAGATGGCCAGAAAATGCTCCCCGGGGATTGGGGGAGTCTTGAAGATTGGAGGAGGGAAAATGCGGTACTCGAAGGCCCAGAAAAATATAGGTGTTGTCAATACCTCTTATCAATGCCGCCAAAAACTTGTTCACGAAAAATATAGGTGTTGTCAATACCTCTTATCAAA
>CATIWQ010931305.1:0-11754 GCA_949673415.1 Euphorbia schlechtendalii | reverse complement strand
TTATAAGAATATATATATATATATATATATATATATATATATATATATATATATATATATATATATATATATATATATGAAAAAAAAAGAAAAAAGATGATCTCTATCTATGAGATGGATAACTTGGTTCTAGATTCGAGCATGTCTTCTCTTACATACAATTCCATATATTTTATTATTTCATCTCGTTTCAATGGCTCTCCAAGCAGTGCAATGTTGTAAAGAACGTACCTACTACCAAGAATCTACTTTGGAGGTTTTGTTTTGAAAATTTTCTTCTCAGTTGGTTTTGGCTTTTTTGGGGCTGCATAATGTCTTTTTGCTGGCTACTATGGTTCATCATGTTCACTTCTCTTTGTCTTTCCCCTACCTTCTTCAGGCTAGTTGCACTTTCATTGAAGGAGTTTGAACGTTCCTTATAGCATGTTGCACTCATTTTTCATCCTCCACTGATTTTGCAAATCGTACTTTCTTCACTCCCTTTCATGCAACAAAATTAAGATGAGTATTGCATTATCCATGGAGTCCAAAGAGAAGGGAGAATCACCTGTTAGAATGGAACAAGGAATATAGACTAGATTGATCAATCTCAGTTTTTGTAACCTAGTTTGCATCTTCCTACTAGTTACTTATCACTTACCTACTAGTTCCATGCTTATTATTTATTCACGTCATTTTTTCTTTCTAGTCAATTCAATTTTTAACTCAGTTTGTCTATTCCTACTAGTTACATACTACTTGCATACCAGTTTCCTATTCCATATATGTTTTTTTGTGAGATTTTGAGGTTGTACCTTTTTTATGGAGAGCATTTGTATTGCATTAGTCGCTCCCAATTCGTTTTCATTTAACTTGTCGATCGGTAATGTAGCAAACTTTTCCTTTTTAACCCCTTGGCTGCTCTGTTGTGATTCATCTATGCTTGGGGTCAATATGTGAAAAGTAGGTTTGTTTTTCTTTATTGCATACATCACCCTTATTTCAATTGTTTCTCTCTCCTACTCTGTAACATCCTTGATTGTAGATGTTGAATCTTCCACAATCTTTTTTTTTGAAATCCCAGTCATCTAGGCTGTACACATGATAAACAAGCAAACTTACAACATTAGCCATTTGTACTACTTCAGTGTGAGCCAATCCTATCTGTATTGCTACTTCGATCGCAAGTACAGATTTTAATGGTATCGTTTGAGTAGATTTTTCTTCATTTTCATGCTCAAGGATTTTTTCCAGTTGTTCATAACCTCCTTTCCCTATTTCCACAATCCCCATTTCTTTATCCTCTCCCTCTTCGTCATCTGTATCATCTCCTGCTTCATTTTCCAATGTAGTGGAGAAGACTCATTCCTCTTCAGCAACATTTTCAGCCTATAAAATCATGTTTGTTTAATATTTTAAACTTTTATACTAGATACATACCAAATGGATACAAGATAAGTTTTTATTTATGCATACTCAATAAGTTTCACGTTTTTTCTTACCATATTAGTTATGCCCCCTACTTCGTTGGCTGATTGTTGTTTTTCCAGTGTTTGATCATTTGTATCTATCTCCAATTTTTCTTGGCGCTCTACCTCCAATCTGATTATTGGTGTTTGTTCCCCTCTACTACTAGCCTGGGAAAATGGCAATACCTATTAACACTAGCTTTTGTTTTTTTAGTTAAATCATGAAACATAAATGTAATAATTTTGTCACCCAACAGTCTATTATGTATTATCATTTTCGTTTGTAGCTTCCTACTATTTTCCTACCAGTTTTCAATACCACGTTCCATGTTTTTTAGTTGCATGCTTTTAATATACTAGATACCTACCAGATGGATAGCTGATAAATGTGATTATATATGTATCTTCTTTTTTCTTACCATAGTAGACATGATCCCTCCTGGGTTGGCTGGTTGTTCTTTCTCTTCACTCTCACTATCTAATGGGATTATCTGTACTTGCTCTTCTTCACTACCAATAGTCTAGGAAAATGACAATACCAGTTAATACTTGCATGTTTTGTTCTAGTAAAATCATGAAACATACATGCAAAAAGTTTTCCACCAATATTCCATTTTATGTATTCTTAGGTTGTTTTGTAGTTTCCTACTAGTTTTACTTACCATATTCCATGGTTTTTTAGTTGCATGCTTTTTCATATACTAGATTCCTACCATATGTATACCAGATAAATATGTTATTTATGTAAACTCAGTAGTTTTCATTTCTTTCTTAACATAATAGGTATGATCCCTCCTTCTTATTTTTTTTCCTTTTTCTGACATTTGATCAGTTGCCTGCATTTTTTGTTAGCTCTTGGTGTCTAATGTGATTATTGGAATTTGTTCTTCATTGGCTGTTTGCTGCTATCCTAGCATTGGATCCTGGAATTTATCCTGATTCCTACTATCCAATTTAACTGTTGGCATGTATTCCTCTTCACTTTACAGAGCCTAGAAAAAGCACAATATTTGTTAATAATTGCTCGATTATGTAAAATTTTGACGATCAAATGGGTTAATATGGATGTTTTTTTAGGTTAGTTTGTTGTTTTCCTACCAGATTCCATGTTTCATACAAGATGGCTACCATATTCTTTTTCTAATTTAATTTTGACACTTTAAGCTTCCATACCAGTTGCATACTAGATTATTTTCTTACCTCTTTTTCAATCGGTTTAGCTCCGTCACTTTTTACTCCTTCTTCTTCTTCTTCTAACACCTTGATGGGTATCTCTTCCATCTTTTCATTCTCTATCCCCTGCATTATCAAAAACATATATTAGCTTCCTTATAGGTTAATACAATATATTTTTTTGTCATTTTTCTTTTTGTACCTTATTTTCCTCCACTGTTCTTTTATCATTCTTGTCTTGATCTTCGTTCGTCCCTATTGGAAGTGTCTTTTCAGATGTTGCTTCCTTAGTTTTTAATTATTTTTTTGAATTGTTAGATATTTTTACTATCCATAATAGGGACATTCTTTTTTATACACTAGATACTTACATTTCCATCCAACAAGCTCTCGTTAGTATTTGGGACCATTTCATCACTTACTTCCTCATTGCTCTCTCCCCCTGATGGATAGTTTTTAATTTATTTAGATTTATTATTGTATATAAACAATTTTACCATCAATCTAAGTATTCCATGTTATCGTTTTTTTAACTTACACCTATATCCATGGGGTGAATAACATCATTTGACTTATTTCCTTCAGCCTTGTCAATTGTGGATTTTGATTCACTTGAACTGCCATTAAATTTGTCCCCGTCATCATATAGCACATTTTCAAAGCTTGTTTCCCTATTCAATGACATCTCATATCTTCTTTTCTTCTTATTGAGGACATTGTCCTGGAGCATTTTTCCTTATTTCAGCAAGTTTGAGCATCAGATTGCTCTGGTTGTTCTCAAGTTGGTCAATATTCTCCCCCCATCTCATTCACCATCTTCTCCAAATTCTCAACCTTTTTTTCTAGGTCAATATCTTCTTCTACTTTAGTGCACATTTCTCCCAACTTCAATGGTTCAGGGAATGGAATGAATTCTCCCAATTTCATATTCTTCAACTCCTCCTCTATTGGCATGACTTTTTTTTATATTTATCTACATGTCAATTTTTTCATTTTAAAAGCATTAGGAAAGACAATTAATTATATTATTCATCAAATAAAATATCCTTTTTGTCAGCAGAAATTGGTTCCTACAAGATACCTACCAATTTCATACTAGTTCATAAAAGGTTTTTCCTTTTTAGTACATGATACATACAAGTCTCATATAGGATATTATTGGATCATTTTAAAAAAATGGAGCACTTACCAAATGTTGGCTAAAATTGAACAACACTTTTTACATGTCTGCGATCTTCAAGGTTGTGTTTTTCGGCCTCCACATGAAGAACTACTCTTTGAAATCCTCTCCGTTCTTTAGATTTGTTCTCTCATAGACAACACCTTCACAAGGTTCATATACCTCATAGAACTAGACCTGGAAAACCATTGGGAAGCCATATATCACTTATGACTATTTTATGCCTATTTTCCTCATTGGTTATTTTAGTCTATTTATTGTTGCCTTGTAAAATAGGCTTCCCAAGCTGCTTTTGTTTAGTTGCCTGAGTATACTAAATCAAAGTATTTCAGCAGGATTTTGCTGCTTGGTTCATTCCCCTCAAGTAGCAGTTTATAAAGTAGACCATCACGAGGATGAAGTAGTCATCTTCATTTTCAACCTTGACCCTAGTTTTCAAGATCTTATCTATTAGGTTTTGCTACCTCGGAACACTCTCCATCATTGTTTTTGTGATGGTTCCTTTGTTTTTTAGAAAATACTTGTTGTAAAAGTCAGCTGCTTCATTCATGTCTAGCATCTTTTAGTTGTCCTCTGCCATTGTTGGTAGGCCTGTGATTAGTATAAAATATTCTGTCCCAAAGTATACAGGCTGACCTCCAAGCTCTTTGTACATGCATTACTTATTATTCTGATATATCTCATGGATCGATAAATTGTGGAACAAGTTCTTATGTGCCTTCATCTTATTTTGGTTGAAGAATTTCCCAAAGATAGAATCTCGCATCCTATCAATGACACTAATTGGAGCGTTGTCTATGATGTACTCGATGATGCATTGGTTTGAAACGACTTTAGCTCCCATAGTGTATTTCAACCCACTTGGTAGGATAAGATTGTATGGCTGCACATGTGTGGATTTGATTTTTAATTGTTAGACATTATGAATAAGATATAAAGTCTATACTAGATACATACAATGTTTATCTTTCCTAACATTTTTCATCTTCTTACCAGTTATGTACCACTTTATGAATTCGGTTTGCAACTTCATAGCAGTTAGATACCATTTATATACCACTTTTTATTTTACTTGTTTCCTTTATGTAGTTTCATCCAAACACTTTTTTTGAGTTTTCAACTTTATACCAGTTACATACCATTTTTTGAATTCGGTTTGCAACTTCATACCAGTTACATACCAGTTTCCTACAATTTAGCAGATATTTCCCACCAGTTAAATATCAGTTTCCTTACAATCAGCTTTATAAACTGAATCATATTTTTTCTAGTTTGTTTACTAGTTTCTTATGTAGTTTCATCCAAACCAAATTTTAGACACTTTTTTTTTTTCTGAGTTTTCAACTTCATACTAGTTACATACCACTTTATGGAATCTATTTGCAACTCCATACTAGTTAGATACTAGTTGCATACCACTTTGTGGATTTTGTTTCCAACTTCATACAAGTTAAATACTAGTTTTCTACAATTTAGCAAATCTTTCCCACTAGTTAAATATCAGTATCTTATAATTAGTTTTTAATGACTAAACCATATTTCTATTAGTTTGTTTTTACTTTTTCCTTATGTATTTTTATCCAAACAATATTTTATATGCTTTTTTATGAGTTTTCAACTATATACCTGTTTGATACCAGTTGAATATCGCTCTCTGAATACGGTTTTGCTCTTCATAAGCAATTGTATACTAGTTTAAAAAAGGATATATCCTACTAGTCGAATAATAGTTTCTTTTCAATCATTTTATCAAACAATGACCTCACATATATGGATTCATATTTTTTCCTCTTCTAGATTGTGAACTTCTTCATTTCTTTGAGGTTGAGCTTTCTCTTCATTGGTTTTTTAAAATTCTGATTTATCTTTTTTTGGCTTTTTCTGCTTTCTTATGTGCCATTGTTCTTGTATTTCATCAAAAAATTCAATGTTAATAGATATTATTCGCTTATTGAACTAGATTTAGTTTTCGAAAACTTAAAATACTTACCGTAGTCACTGAGATGTGCAAAAGTGGAAGATGAAAGAGCTGGGGAATGGAAATTGCTCTATGGTTTGGTGGGTTGAATGATTGTAGAAAATTTGTATGAGTTAGTGGATTTTGTAGGTAGGAGTTGTCGAGGATGAGAGTGGGATCATGAGAATGAGAGAGAGTGGGATTGTGAGAATGAGAGTGGGAGTGAAAACGAGTGAGAAACAGTTATGCTGTGAATGGATCGTATAGCAGGTGAAAGGTTTGGGAGGAATGTAAGAATTAAAAGAACAATTAATAATTGGGTCAAAATAGTTGGGGCCCAAAACATGGGCTGAAATTATTCCTAAATTTTAGCCCATTTATAAAATTTTTCCTTGAAAATTCTACTACACGATCAATTTTACATGTATAGCAGAGTTATCATCGGCGCAATCATGATCCCATATCTAGCAACCACCCCCAAACAACGTCAAACTCGTTATCAACTGCCTCTCCAATGCTAGCCTAAACTAATCGCGACCTATGTCCTCCATCTTCCTCATTCAAGAAAAACCCTATCTTGATCATCTTGATTTTATATTTTTTTATCATAAAAAACAACCACCAGTCATTCTCAGCCACTGATCGCATTAATCATCATTGCTGGTCCAGGAAGCCTCCACACTATTGATCATTCACAACCCACAGCAACTACATTCTCTGCCACTAGCCTAACCCGTTCTTACCTAATTGCACTGCGATATCCCATCATTCATAACAGCCTACTTCTCAACCGCTGATTTAATCCAATAAATTGTATCAGATTACCATACTCCAGTTCTATTAATAATCATCAATTTTAGCCCCCATCCTCAAGAGAGATAGGTAGACGCCACCAGTCCCTCTCCAGATGCAATCTTAGAGAGTTAGTAGAAGTCATCGACACTCTATCAATGTAGCTTTTTTGAGAGAGATAGGTAGATGCCACTGATCCCTCTCCTGGTGCATCTGCCCTTGATAAAGATAGGTAGAAGACATCGATCCCTATCATAGTGTGCCAAAGAGAGTTAGGTAAACCACATTGAGCCCCTCTCTTAGTGCAATTGAATTATCATGATGGTATTCCCTTATATATCCTCAAGAAATCAGTCATAACGCCAATTCTAGGGCTGCTAGTAATTGGAATGTGATTAATAAGGTCAATCATATTTACATTGAGAATTTTCCAAACAGCCATGATTCTTCAAGTACGCCTATAGTTTTTTCCAAGTATGGTGTCAATGGAGTGGTTTATGTTGTGCGACGCTGAAATAACATATATTTGAACTTTGAATTAATTAGCATTGATGGCTCCATTCCACTTCATGAAGCCTTGTATAGGCTTAATGCGGTTTATATTGAGAATATTCGATTATGCATGTTCAAGGCCAAATGTGCTACACATGTTGAAACACTACCCCAGCGTAACCCAATAGGCCATAAACATTTGCAACCTCCCGAGAAATTTGATTTCTATAGCTCTCCTAGGGATGGCCGCTCTTACGCTGCCATTGTAGCCCCTCCCGATGTGATGAAAATAAGTTTAGAAGACAAGTTCCTGATGGAAAATTAGGAGCACTTTGCCTTTTAAAAGTCAGAAATCTCTCCTCCATCGCTGACCTCATTAAGATGGTATCTAGTAGAAACTTGGCTTTTGATTTCATCGCATTGGTTAGAGGTAATTGGATAGTGATTGCATTCCACTCAAGCAATGCAAAAAGGAAGTTTTTAAATGGTGATGGCTACGCCTTTAAGATATTTTCTTAAAAGTGTTGGAATTCAAACTGGATTTTGTGTCATTAGAATGTCTATTTTATGTTGATTTCGTGGGTCTTCTTCCTCCTCTCATATCCAAACAAATGGTAGAAAAGTTATCTTCCTTTTTTGGTACTTTTATAGCGCATGACTTCAACTTGTTTGTCTAGATAGATTGGATATCGTCTCTTGTTTAATCATAGCACCGATTGATACCGTGAATTGATCCTTTAACCTGGTAAATGGGAAAATAGAGTTCCCAATCAAAATCAATTTTTGGCAAGCTGGGGCATGTTACAAATGTTATTCCATGGAGTTTTCCATCCTTGACTCCATCTATGATAATTAAGACAATGAGAGGTTATCTAACACCTCAAATGCAATATCTTCCCTATTTATGAATGGCGATGTGGTGGCTGATTATAATGTGGATAAAGTTTTACTCTCTAATCATCATGAGGAGAAAAAGGATGAGATAATGCTTATGTTACCAAGTCAGTCATCTTTGGGCAGCAAGCAAGTCTCATTTTATCAAGGTTCCCAAGATGGTATCGTTTACAACAAAGTGTACTCGTGGCAATCTTCTTCTTCACTAGTTAGAATTTTGGTTCACCAACCTTTAGCAAGCAATCTGAATTGAAAATTAGTGTCAATTAATCTCAATTTTTAGCAGAATTCTTATGAAATTTCAAGGCAGCATCGGTAAAAGAGGCAATAGTGAACAACCATGTTTTTCGTGATTTCAGTGATGGAAGGGTTGTATAGTGGTTGTCATTTTTTTTGGCAGCAGCTGGGGAAAATGTGAGTGACTCAAGATTACCATTACTCTTAACAAGAAACCCGAGATCATCTAGCTCTTTAGGCCCGGACATTGCCAATATGAATAGAGTTATCACTTGCTCAAGAGTTAAGCCACCAGTAGAGAATGAAAAGTTTCTAACTGTTACAATGGGAAAGAATATAGAACTTTTCAAGGAAAAACATGCAGCGATGATCATATAGGCTTATATTTTTTTCTATCTATGATATTATCATTCATAAGTTGGAATTGTCAATGGGGTACTAGTAAAGGTGGGATACATAAAGTTTTGGGAGAAACTATTAGGAACTTGGGTGAACATTTCTTTATTTTATTGGAAACCAAAGTAGCGTTGGTTTTAGATTACATTACTCGACTATGCTGGAGTATAACAACTTTTAATCACATATGATTCTATCGAAGGAATTTTTATTTAATGGAACACAACACTAGTTTATGGGCTAATTGTATCTTTAAGTTCACGTTGGGTTGTTACAAAATTTGCTATTAATCAAGTTCTTTCAACATCATTGCAATTTATGGTTCAACATTTTATGGAAAAGAATTACGATGTGGCAAGAGCTCAGTATGTTAGTCCAACAGCTACAAAATGTGATTCTATGTGGGGATTTTAACGAAGTTCTTCATTCGGAATTATGCTCAAGTGACACCATTTATCCATTGATGTCCTATTTTCAAGAATTTGGGAATAATTGTGAATTGTTTTACTTGCCTTTAAGTGAAAGGGACTACACTTGGTTCAACAACCAAGCTTATACTCATATTGATAGATTCTTTGCTTCTTGCAATATAGTGGACTCCTATCCATTACTTTCCATTACAACATTGGAGAACACTTTATTGGACCATTTCCCTCTCCACTTTCGTACTCTTGTGATGTCTAATCAATGCCCATGGATCTTTCATTCTCTTAATTATTAGTGGGATTGGGTTGATTTTTTGGAATTTTACTACGATGCATGGGATGACATTTGTATTGCCTATGCGAACCCTGATATTGATGCAAAATTAATTAAGCTAAATAGGAAATTGGACCTCGGCACTCGAAAAATTTCAGTGGTTTAAATTAAAAGCCTTGAAAGTTTAGTTATCAACCTTCAAGAGATAATGCACATCTTGTTAATAACTATGTTACGGATGCCCTTCGGATTGCCAATCATGATCTTTTTCAACATTGTCGCAAATTGGAAAAATCGAGAAATCAACAATCTCAGGTTACCTGGTCACTACTTGGTGATGAGAATACTTCATTTTTCCATCGTACCGCTTCTGCAATGTTCTGCCACATCTTGTAATTGGATATAAAAAGGGTCACTTATTCACAACAAAGTTGACATTATCTAAGTAATTTACACTATTATGAGCAGCTATTTTCGGCACCAAGGGCTATCCCCTTTTCCCGGAGACATCTGAATTTTCCCTCTTTAGATCAAGATTTAAATGTTAGGCTGATTGCGCCTTTTACAGATGAGGAAACATGGGTGGCGGCGTGCTCTTAGGGGGAAAGTAAAGCTCCCAGTCCGTATGTTTTTTACTTCTTCTTCTAAAATAGATTTTGGCAACATTTAAAAGCCGAATCCATGCATTTGTTGAGCAATTTCCGCTCATCTTTATGGCTGCCATGTTCAATTAAAAACATCCTACACCATACTTTTGCCTAAGGTACCCGATTCTTTCTCCCTTAATAATTGTAGGCCAATTGTGTTTATTCATGAAATTTACAAGAACATGGTGAAACTATTCTCATCTTGGCAACAAGCGGTACTTCTGTATTTAATCTCTGGTAATCAATTTGTATTTGTAAAGGGAAGTAATATTCATGAGTGTTCTTTCCTAGCCTTTGAAATTTTACACTTCGTACATTTAAGTAGGCAGACTTGTCTAGTACTTAAACTAGATTTTCATAAGGCATTTGATAGCATCTCTTAGGATTACATTAATGCGGTAATGCACCGTATGGGGTTCAGTGAGAAATGGATTAGTTGGCTTGCTAATTGTCGAAAAGGTTCAACCACGTATATTCTAGTTAATGGCTTGCCCACAAAGCCTATCCAATATGGAGGGGAGAAAAATAAAGTGACCCACTATCCCCATTAATTTTTATCTTCGCCATGGAAGGCTTGAAGCAATTGCTTTTCACGAGTTAGAGAGGGTTGCTGCCTGGTTTTAGTTTGGGTGACACGTTACTAGATATCTCACTTCTCCAATTTACAGATGACACAATTTACTTCTTGGCGGTAGACTATTGTAATCCCTAACTTCCACCGTGTGTCTCAAGTGTTTTGAGTTGATTTTGGAGCTTTGAATAAACTATAATAAAATCTCAATAATGAGTATTAATTCTCAAGAATCATTGCTGCACTCATGTGCCAATTCCCTTGGTTATTGCATTGATAAATTCCCTATAATGTACCTTGGTGCACCGCTTAGAATGAATTGGATTTCCACATCATTTTGCGATCCTCCAATTCTGAAATTTCATAATCGTTTGGTAAATTAGAAGGGTACTTTCCTATCATATGTGGGAACGGTGGTTCTAATTAATTCGATGCCTGCTTCCTTTCTCATTTAGCAGTTAGCAATCTTAAAAATCCCAGAAAGTGTTAACATCAAGTTGATTATGCTGATGAGGAATTTCCTTTGAAAAGGTGATGCTACCTCAAGTGTTATAAGAAAAGTTTATTGGGAAATGATTAAGTTACCAAAGGAACTCAAGGGTCTTTACATTCGCGACTTCTAGCTAGTAAATTGCAGTCTACTTCTAAAATGGGTGTGGAAGCTTCACAAAGTAGAAAAAATTCTCTTTAGGAAGAATTTTGTGATAGGAGACATGGCTTCTCATCCTTTTTCGATGTGGCGAATTCGGATATTCGCTTCCTCTCCCTGGTTTGGGGTAATGTGGTATTGGCTTGTGCGAGTTCTCAACGTTTTTAGAGCTTTCTTTTGTTTATCAATAGGGTGTGAAATGGAATTGGTCAAACAACTTTATTTTGGGTGGATTATTGGACTTTGGGGCTATAACTAATGATTTTATTTGCTAATCTTTACCTGCTTTCTAACCCCAAATCTTATTCCACATTATAGGGCTACTCGTTGTTATTCGGAAGTGATGGAATAAATCGGCCATTTTGGAAACGTAAATTGCGCCTGTGAGCACGAGATTTTGTAGCAGCTCGCGTGTTCAATGATGATGGCTTTTCGGTATATTTATCCTCGAATCACATGATTTTCGACTATCTGACTATCTTCAAATGGGAGTTCTCCTCTTTAAAAATAATGTTTGGGACCCTAAATAAATATTTAAAGGCTTATAATATTTTTAAGAGTCCAAAATAATTTAATTTGATTATTTGGAAATCAAGGTATATATAAACTTTTATATATA